>BQNB010003972.1:26144-110955 GCA_026074375.1 Tanacetum coccineum | reverse complement strand
AGATTTATTCCTAACAATCCTCCCCTAAACTTGTGATTGTCCTTTAAATCATCAAGTTTCTTCTGAATTAAATCTTCTAGTGTTCTTCCTTTGCTAATGATTCTTTCAAATATTTCTTTTACTTCTGCACTTGAGATCTTATAAACCTTAGAAGTTCAAAAACCTGTGAACTCTCATGATCAACCTCCAATTTTCTACTTAACATCTTTGACAACATCTCTTGACTTAAAGGATATTTCTTCTCTGTCAGCATATGAATTGCCAAATTATTCTCCATCAACAAAATGTGAATACCACAAATATCACATAATCTCCAGCTTATCAGATTGTATTCATGCTGATTTTTCCAAATCTCACCTTCTTCATCGGACTCAAATAGAGTATATAAATCTCCCTTAAGCATCAAATCAAATCCTTCCAGTCTTGAAGGACTATACTTTTCCTTGACAAGTCTGTACAATTCCTCTACATCCTGTCTATCAAAGTCTTTAAGCATCTCACTCAATATCTTATATTTCTTGGAACTGCCATCTCCTCTGAATACTTGATAATAGTCTCTATCAAAACACAAGTCTTCCAATCCACAATCGGAAACTTTGTAGATAGAGATTCGACCTCTATAGGAACCTCTTCTTTTAGTATTATATCCAAAAATCCTTTGAGTTCTTCCTTCTCAGCATCTTCCTCTATCTTTTGTCTCTTCCTTGTGCTTTTTCTAGGAATAGATTTCTTTCTCTTTGCTCCAGGTTCTTTAACAACTTCTTTCATTTCTTCTTGTGTATCAACCTCTTCTTCCACAATCTTTTCAGGTAACTTCATCTTTTTAGAAGACTTCATCTTTTCAGTTCCATGCTCCATAGGCTCAATGTGTTGATTAAAATCCCAAACCTTTTCAAATATTGGCCTAATCTCATTCTAAGACATACCCTTGAAGTCACTAATCTTGTAGTTCCCCTGATTCTTCAAGTATTTGATCATATTTCTTCTTGCTTGGGCAACTGTCTTTGGTTTCATCTTTAGAGTATGATACCTTATGACTGAAGGATCAGTCCAATCTATCTTCTTAGTAGACCTAGCTTCATCCATAGCTCTTTGCTTTTCTTCTTCATCCCACTGTCTAGCAATTTCTTCATCTCTTGCAATCTGAGCTCTTTGTTCCTCATTCATTTGCTCTTCAAGTTTGATGGCTTCAGCAAAACTTAACCTTTCTTGTTTAAGCTCCTTCTTAGACTTCTTCTTGGGCTTAGATTCTATCATTATGGCTTTTCCCTTGTCTTTTCTTTTCCTTTGCTCTTCACTCCTTCTGCTATAAGTAACAGTTTCTCCAGCCGTACTAATATTTACCTCAGTAGTACTAACTATTAGAACTTCCTCACTAGCAGTATCTTTTATTGCTCTAGCAGTACTAACTTCAGCACTCCCTTTCTTACTGCTTCCTTGATCTTGAATGACTTCAATTGGAGTCACTTCTTGAATAAATAGTTCAATTTCAGTACTTGCTTTCTCTTGAATCTCTGCATCAGATAATTTCCTCCCCTGTTTGGAAGAATCATCTTCAATGACTTCATCATCTGAAAGAACAACCCTAGGTTTTCTCCTTTCTTTCCCAATCTTTATTTGAGACTCTAGCTTCTTGACCCTGAGAATAAGCTTAGTATATGCAGAACTGTAGCTTTTATTTGTCTTCTTCAAGTCAGCCTCCAATACTCCAATCCAGTCAGAAAGTTTGGTAACCAAATTCATCAATTCATTAAGTTTCAAGCCACCCTCATCACTTCCATGTGAGTGAACAGCATGGAGAGGTGAATCATGGGGTGTAGGAAAATGGTGTTCTGCTCTAGGTGATGGATGTGTTGGTGATGGTTGGGTTAGTGATGGTTGTGATGCAACAGCAGTGGTATTATCAGGTGAGTGTTGAGTTGAAGGTTCAAGTGAGTGTGAAGGTGAAGGGTCAGGTGAGGGTGAAGGTGAAGATGTGATTCTGGAAGGTGAAGTGGAAGGTTCAGTAACATCCAGCATAGTAAGGAATAGAGAAACTTCCTAGCCTGAATATCCCTTTGTAGGCCTCTTCATGTTGTTAAAAACTTTGTTGCTAAGAGAGGGTACAAGATATGTTCTTGAGTGTGGTTGGAGTTAGTTCCTCTGCATATCTAGGCATATTTGAATGAATCTAGGGTACATTAAAAACTTATGGGGGCTTGAAATATTAGACACCATATGCTCAAAAATCATCCTAGAAAAATTAAACTTCCTATTGGTAGCTAAACAGATAACAGCAGTGGCAATATTACTACTAAACTGCTCCCAAGCAGTCTTCTTTGGGCTAAGACAATAAAGAATAGAGTGGATAAGAAACCTCCATTGAGGTGAAAAAGCACCCTTTTGAAAAGTTAACTCATCTGAGTCTGTGTGATATCCTATAAGTGTCAATTGCTCAAAAATCTCCGAGTTGGGAATAGAAGAAATACCATCTTGATCATCCAACTTGAGATGTCGTCTTAAAGATCCCTCAGTGATTGTCATTGAGTGACCATCAATGGTAGCAGTAATCTGAACTTCTCCATTATCATCAGTAGTAGCTTCTGCAGACCTCCAAAATTGTTTAATAAAGGAGATATAAACAGCTGGCTTCTTTGTAAGGGCATAGCAAATGTGACTTCGATTTAGGAAATCAATGATTTGATGAAACCCTGCACTTCCTGTAGATTTCTCTAAAAATGCTACCATGTTGTGCTTGTCACAAAATTCCAAGTTTGCCATAACTGAAAGTGTGAGTAATCGAGTGGGATATGATCGTGGATGAATATATGAAGGTCGGAGAAAGTTAATTGCAATTTAAATAGAGAAACATAGAGATATGGTTTGACCGTCTTAAAGAAATTGAGGTTATCGTGATTAAATCAAACGTATATATAGATAGTTCACGAAAGTCCAATTGGTCAAACCCCTATATCATAGGAATTTGGCGGAAATATCTCAACGGCTCTATTAATTAATGAAAAATCTGTTAGGCCCAAACAGTACTAACGGTCATCTAGCAGTACTAAATTTGGTCTAGCAGTACTAAAATAAGCCTAGCAATATTACTCTCCACCAAAAGCCAGTACGAACTTCCAAAGTTTGTATTATCTCAAAATAGACTTCACACAATCTCTCTTTTTGTTTTTAAGCTCACATATCATCTCTCAATTCTTTTAACTTACTTTTTCACTCTATCTGTTTTTCACACATCTCTCTTTTTGTTTTTGAAGCTCACCAAATTATCTCTATCTTTTGCTCACAATGTCACACAAAGTAAAGGTTTTTGGCAACTACCAGCATTAACGGATTTGATTAGTCTTTTACCAATAGCCGTTTGCTTTGGACTAGCCAATGCTTCATTGTAAAAACATGGTGCATTGATGACCATATAGTTTTGAGTAAACTATCAACTATCAACGGATTTGAGAAGTCTTTACCAGGAGCCGTTTGCTCTGGACTAGTCAATTCTTTGTTGTCTATGAGACATGGTGAACTGATGACCATTTGTTGTGTGGTGTGAAAACCAACACTTGAAGAACAAACAACATTCCTCCTTCAAATAATGAACATTGAGTAAACCAATTTCACACTTTATGCTAACCTGAAAAGTTAGCTTAAAACCAAGAAAAAACATAATCTAACCATTTTTCTTGTTTAGCAGTATTAAATGACACTAACAGGATTAACAATGAGACATAGAAATAACTAGCAGTACTAACTATAAGTAACAGTTTTGACAAACAGTTTTAAATATAACTAGCAGTACTAATTATAACTAGCAGTATTAATTTACAAAGACTTAACAGTACTAACATTTAACAAACTTTACAAAACAAACAAGAGATTTGGGCATTAGGGATTGAGCATTCCAATACTTGAGACCAAGTACGAAATCTACCAGCATCAAAACATTTTGTAAGAAGATCTGCTATATTATGAACATGTCACTTAACCATTGAATCAACCACTTTTTAGCATTGGCAGTCCTTATAAAAATGATTCTCTTATAAAATGATGCCTAATCTCTATATGTTTTGTTTTAGAATGTTGAACTGGATTTTCAATAATGCAAATAGTACTGTTATTATCAATGTGAATCATAGTATTCATGAAATTATACCCATAGTCCAGCAGTTGATTTTGTATCCAGAGAACTTGTCCACAGTAGCTAGCAGTAGCCACATATTCAGCTTCAGTTGTAGAGGTGGCAATCACAGTTTGCTTCTTGCACTGTTAAGATATCAACCTGTTTCCCAAGAATTGATAACCTCCAGTTGTGGACTTCCTATCTTGAGTTGCTCTAGTATAGTCATTATCAGTATGAGCAACCAATGCAAAAGGAGAGTTCCTAGAATACCAAAGGCCTAATGTTGGTTTGCCTTTCAAGTATCTAAAAATTCTCTTTACAGCTAAAAGATGGGATGTCTTAGGAGTAACTTGAAATCTGGCACATGCACATACTGCAAACATGATATCTGGTCTAGATGCTGTGAGATACATTAAAGACCCAATCATAGATCTATAGAGATGGACATCAACATCTTTTTCATCTCCATCTTTGACTAAAGGTCTTTCCAAATCAACTGGTGTAGAGGCAGTCTTCACATCTGAGTAGTTGAATTTGCTCAAAATCTCAGCTACATATTTATCCTGATTGATAAATATGCCATCTTTCCTCTGCTGTACTTGTAAGCCAAGAAAGAAGGTAAGTTCTCCCATGGAACTCATCTGAAACTTATCCTTCATAAGCTTCTCAAATTCTATACATAATTCCTGCTTTGTAGAACCAAAAATAATGTCATCCACATAGATTTGAACAAGCAGAATATCTCCTTTTTGCTTTTTGATGAATAATGTCTGATCAATCTTCCCTCTATGAAACCCATTGCCCAACAGATGGTTGGCCAAAGTTTTATACCATGCTTTTGGTGCTTGATGCAGACCATATAGTGCTTTCATCACCCTGTAGACTTTGTCAGGATAGTCAGGATCTTCAAATCCTGGAGGATGACAAACATATACCTCCTCTTCTATCTGACCATAAAGGAATGCACTCTTGACATCCATTTGATATACCATGAAACCTATAAAGGAAGCATAAGCTAAGAACAATCTTATTGCCTTAATTCTTGCTACAGGTGCAAAGACTTCATCATAGTCTATGCATTCTTCTTGAGTATGTCCTTGAGCAACAAGTCTTGCTTTATTTCTAATGACTATGCCCCTTTCATCTTTCTTATTTCTGAAAACCTATTTTGAATCAATAGCTCTATGACGTTTTGGTAAATCTACAAGGATCCAAGCGTTTTGAAGGTTAAACTATAGAAGCTCCTATTGCATTGCTTCTACCCAGGCTGGATCAGTTAGAGCTTTGGAAATTCTTTTTGGTTCTTCCTGTGATAGAAATGCGCCTGTAGTTGGAGTGTGGGTTGGAGTCTGGGCTTGGAGTACATGTCTGAACTGCTGTAGCCAGTAGGTGTGAGTGGAGGGTTAGATGGTGAGAGGATGGCGGTTACGGCCTACTTTTTGTCGATTGGTAAGTGGGTTGGAGGGTAGGGATAGTGTTTGTTGATTTTTGTGTTCTTTAGTTGGGTGTGTGTTTGGGGTGGTTCGGGGGTTTTTTTTAGCATGGCTTTGGGCGTGTATGGTTGGTCCTTTTGTATTCTTCCCCATAAAAATGAGTAGGTCAAAATAAAAAAAAAAAAAAAAAAAAAAAAAAAAAAAATAAAGAATATAGAAGCAAGGTTTGAGTTTCTCCTATAGATATCATTTAAAATTTTTCCTTCATTAAGCTTCTCCAAACTCATTCACATTATGGGGTCCTTCTTGGTAGATCTAAAGTATACTGTCCATCCACATAGATGTGAACATGCAAAGATATAAGAATTTCGTCCCCTTATGTCTCTTTTGATGACCAAGGTCACTTTTCATAGGTTTGTGTCTATCTTATCCTTCTTTGAAATCCATTTGGCATAAAATAAAAAGTAAGATGTAGCCAATTTGTTTAACAGCTCCTCTTGGTGCTTTCTTTGATGGAAAAATATTGTCCATTGAGCCATTCCTTATAGGGCCTTTCACTAACTTATAGTCGTTATCACGGATGGGTGGTGGATGGGTTTTTTGGTTCTTTCTCTATGCACTGGGGAGAGGTTGTCTGATCGTGTCCGCCGCGTCTTAGTAGGGTCCTATTTTCTGAGGTATACACCTTTTTGATAATCCACTTTGGTAGAACTTTTTTGTATTTCTATTAAAGCTTTCCTATTAGTAGTGTTTATGCCTTGGTAGTGAGTGGTCTGTGGATTTTTGTTTTTGGCCACTATAGGCGAGCCCACTGGTTTGTTTTTTGGGCAATTTTTGTCGTCTTAATAGTTTATTCCATCTTCTGTGTGTTGTAATGTTGTGCTGGGGTCCTGGTTCCGAGGTTGCTACTTGTCTTGCTTGGGGTGAGGTGGGTCCATGCACCCGCGGATTGAGGGAGGGGGGGGGGGTGGTGGTTGTCACAATTCCTCTTTTATTTACATTCTGTAACAATATTGCCTCTATTTGACCTTTAGGTTTTAAATCTACAAGATGAATCCATAGTCCTTTATGCAGTTTGTTGAATTTTTGATCTGGAGTGACAAATTAAGTTCCTCATTGCTTCTATCATGCCTGGTGGGGATCCTCTAAGAGCTTGTGAGAAATTTTTTGTTTGAGATGAGAAGGGAATCTCTTTTTGGTTCTTCCTGTGAGAGAGGAAGGATAAACATACAAAAGACAGGTGGAGATACGTTCGTGATTTTGTGATTTCTGTGTATTCCCTTAATTTTGCAGCAACTTAAGGATTCCTTTTGAGTTGTTCAAGAAGTTTTTCTTCCGTCTTGTCTGTACCAGATTTTGAATGCATCATCTCCAAAATCACATGCTTAATTGGGTTTTTGATCTTTGTGCTATTCTTGTCAGGTGTGAGGTTGTAGGTTTTTTAGGGTATATACCAATTTAGTGGCCCCAGTATAGGTTTGTTTCACGAGGTTCACATCAATGTGTGAGTGGGTAGTGTGTGGGTCTTCTTTTTTAGATGAGGGAAATTGTTCCCAAATTTCATATTTCTGGGTTACCTCCTCTGTTGTGAGTTTTTTATGTGTTAGATTGGTCCCTCCCTTAGTCTTCTAGGAGGTTAGTTATTTGTGTGCAGGTGTAGTTTTTTATAGTATAGGGTCTGCACTGTTGCTGTGTCACAGTAACGCGTAATGTACTGTGTTTGTGAGAGTTTCACTTAAATCTCTCTAAAATCCCAGTATTTACTTCTGGCTGCCTCTACCCCCCCTTGCAGTTTTAGGATGTAGTACCTCCAGGTATTTAAATGTAAGTTGTATAATTAGTATGTGTATTATTATTTATATCTTCACGCTTCCTTGATCTTCCAGTAACAATTATTCTCTGGGGAAGCGCGTTCTATCATCCCCTTGAGTCCTTTTTTTTTCTGACCATTCATTAATCTCATCATGTTAACTGTCATTTTAATCTTGGTATTTGAGCATCTGATCCCAGATATGGGGTGGACCGCAAAATGAAATGATAGCCATCATCATATATGATACGCATCCTTCCAAATTGGCATGACCATCATACATCATTGATTATATTGATCTTGTTGAGCTAATATGTAATAGACTTAGATATGATAGAAATTCCTTGTATACCCTACACAACAGATCAATTAGAAAGTTTCGTTTACCTCCTGCAAATCATCTGGACTTGCTTGGGGGTAATAATTCCCTTGATATTGATTAGAGAATCAAGATCATAACAGCTACAATTTAGACAATTTCTTCTAGCATTGGCTTTCTATTCTTTTTGAAAGAACTTGAATATGCAAGTTAGTTTTCCTGAACTTTTTTTGGTGGTTCTATGTTGTTATACATTAAAAGATTTGCTATCTTAGGTAATTATCCAACCAACCAAAATATATCCGCATACTTTGTTCTTGTCTAATTGATGTAACGACCTCTTCGATTTACCGAGAGTTTTTCGCGGTGAAAACGCATACGTTCACAGATCGTCTAGAAGATGTTTCGAGATGTCATCTAAGATTGATCTATTTTTACGAGTTTTGTGAACCTCTTCGTTAGCGGAGAACGGAAAATACTCGTTCGAAATTTTTTCTTTAAAAATTTTTATATGTCGTAAATTATTGTATTCGTTTTTTATTTCTTTTTCGAAAAAACTAGAAAGTTTTTTTCATATTTATTTTTGATTTTTTCGCGATCTGATACACCGTTTTTTTGTTCCGCGCGTTCGTTAATCGTTTTTTTATTTCGTTTTTTTGAGCTTATCATAAAAATATTACAGTACGCGTTAGTTTTATTTTTTAATGTTCATAATAACTTTTTATTTTGCGGTGTAATTTTATAAGTTTCGTCTTCGTTTTTCTTCTTTGTCACCTTTCGGCCAGTCCAGTCAGAAATAAAAGGTATCGAGAGTTTAGAGTTTTCGCGTTTTTTTATTTATTAAAAGTAAGATTGTTGCTAAGTTTTAACTTTTTTTTTAATTAAAATATTTACTTCTTTTTTTAAAAAATATGTTAACTTTATACTACAAAGCCATGTTGCAAATATAAAAAAATAAAATAATAATATATAAATTTATAGCTTCGCATATTGTTCTAGCTATATAGGCCGTAACGCCCCTAAGTTACAACTTGATTACACCTTAGTATGTATACTTGCTTTGTATTATTGCTTTAACACTAATTTTTTTTGATTTTCCCATTAAATGGGTATAATTTACTAGTTGCTTCTCACTTTTCTTAAGTCTCATATCACATACATCAAAGTAGTTAGATATATACAAGCATATAGATTTCAAAAAGTTTTCCTCTTTATCTTGTTCTTTGTAGTCCTGCCGAATACAAACAACCAAATAAAAAACATTATTTTCAAGTTTTTGATTTTCATAAAAACTCCAACTCAACATAAATCAAAAAAATGATATTGGATCAACAAGAAAGAACCAAATGTGGAAAAACAGGAAGGAGTTTTCTTGTCTTCTTTTTTTTTTGTTGGTTCTCGATAAGATACACATACATAACAACACTCTTTTGGTTGTTTTTTTGATTTTTTTTTTTTTACTCACCATAATATTATTTGCCGGTGATGCATAACTTTTTACTCATCCAGGGAAGAAAAATTAACATTGCACACAAGAGTGTCGAGTTTTCGATTCGGTTTGGTTCGAGTGGGTTAAGGTGTTGAACCACGGGCTTAGTGTTATTTTGCTTAATACAATTTGTTTAGCTTAGTTCTTAAACTGTTTTAGCTCATTTTAGATTAAAGTTGTCTAAATTTGAGTTTGTCCATTTTTAAGGGGTGTTTGGAATTAGGCTTGACTTATATGCTCAACACAGGTTAGCTCACTTTAAAGCTTCAAGTTCACTTTTGATAGCTGAGATTAAGCTCTAGGATTGATTTTCAATATTTTTCATAAGCTACATCTTAGTTCAGCAAGATTTTCTAAATGAATCTTAGATTTCAGTTTTCAATTCAAGTCACAGCTTAGTTTATAGTAGATTATAGCTTTTACCTTTTTAGTGCTAGTTTACATCTCCTTTTAGGTTCTAAACTTAGTAGAGATTGAGTTCTTAGATTTCCTGTTTCCATATTGTAGTTTGAATAGTCTTGTTATATCAGTAGTGAGTAGTAGCCATTAAGCCTCATATCCTTTTTCACTAGCATTGTTAAGTTTTCAAATGGATTCCAAGTTCTTAGTTTAAAGCTATTCTTAGAAGCTATTAGTTCAAGCTGAAAATATAAGCACAACTTTTTCAATTTGAAAATCATTGGATAGCTTAAAACTAGGCCTTAAATAGCTATTTCAGTTTGTGCTTAAATCTGTTAGAGAGCTTATCCTGAACCTTCAATTTTTAATAGCTAATTTCTTCTTAATTTAGTTTACTTTTAGCTTAAGTCTTTTTAGATATCCCTAGTACACAATATAAGCTTCTTATAACATCTTTTGGTTTTAATTTTCATTGAATAATAAGCTAGGAATAAGCAAAAGATTAGAAGAGTAGAAATTTTAAACAAATCTCTTAGTTTCTGTTGCACAGTTTTAAAAGCTAATTTTCTAGCTTATTCAGTTGTTAAAAGTTCATAGTGCTTTTGTTAAAGTTGTAGTGTATAAGCTCAGTTCTAACTTTGTAGTTTTAAGTTTTTGCTTATTCTCATTTTTTTAATAAGCAAAAAATAAGCCAAATCGTAGGGTCTGTTTAGTACTTTCTTAATAGTTGAAGGTTATCTGTTTCAACTAGAGTGTAAATTTCCATTATTTTTCCCACCTACCCTTTACTTTCATTATTTGCACTTTCTACCCTGTCTTTTTAGAATAATAAAATAGTTATAATATTTTCATAATTAGTTTTAATAAATTAGGGTTTATACTTTAATTAGTAAAATTAGGGGTCAATTGGTTTATAAAATTTAGGCATTCTTATTCCATTAGTTTTCTGCACATTTTTAATAGATAAAAACCATTTTTCTTTATTTTTCTAGTTAAATTTGTATTTTCTAGGAATTAAAATAGGTTTTTAGTAATTTCTTTTTCTTAAAAAATTCATAGAAAATAGAAAAATAGTTAAAAAAATCTAATTCTTTTTGTAATAATTTTCTTTTTCACTCTAGTATTTTTGAAAAATAAAAATAGATTTCTAGTGTTAAATTTTAGAAAAAGTGTATTTTTAGTAATTCATTTTTCTTTAGAAATTCATAAAAAATTCAAAAATAGTTAAAAAATTCTAATTCTTTTTCCTAAAATTTTCTTTTTAAATTTGTGATTTTTAGGTATAAAATTTGTTAAAAGAAGTGCCTTAGATTTTAAATTTCAGTTTTAGCTCACGTTTTTAATTTTAGTGTATTAAAATTTCGTGCTAGTTAATTGTTTTTAGTTTCTTTAATCGTTTCTATAGTTTAATTGTGCTATTATATTCGTAGCGTAATTCAAAATTCAAAAAAATCCTTTATTCATTCTTGACTCGAATCCGAATTATTTCCAAATCTCAATTCACGACTTCGTTGGGATACGACCCGAGAAGAAATACTTCCCGGTTAAAAATATACGTATTGTGTTTTCTTAAGTGAGATTTTATCCTTTTATTTCTCTTGTTTGAGAAGTAATTTGGAAAGAATTGTCACGGGATTTATTACTTATTCATATATATATTTGACTAGGGACTCAAACGCAATTAACACAATATACAATTTATCTTATATTTATTCAATTGTGGTAATGTTTGATCGATTGTTGTATCCTTGTTGTTTTTTCGGTGTTTCGTGATGGGAAAAACCCAGTTTCAACTCTGACTATTTTATTAAATACGATTGTGTCCAACCCCATTTAAATTTTTATTACCAACGCTCTTTTGATGTCGTTTTCTGTAATTTGTACTTTATACTATGAAGTAGCACCCAAAGTGGTATTCCGCTGCGTTGTTGTGATTTTATTAGGGTGTTACAGATTGGTATAAGAGCACTCGTTATAGCGAACTAGGTAGTTTTCAAAACCCTAGACTACAACCGTTTTTTGAAAAAATTTAAGAGTCCTTCACTATTGTATATTCCGCGCATGTACGTCTATGTTTTTCTTTTTCCGCGCTTGCTTCCCAGGTAACTTTTTATGCTCCCTTTTGCTTCTTATTGATATTATATTAATATTGAATATATAATTATTGGTTATGATTTCGCTCTCTCTTAAGTCAATCTTATGACGCCTTACTATTTTCCTTATTTCGGTCGATTATATATATATTGAACACTCGTTTTTAGTTTTGTAATTCTTTGTTTTCTTATTTTCTCCCGTCGAACGTACAATAACTAGTTATTATATATGGATACTCATGTACATATATGAGATACTCTCCTATCAAATTCTTTCGCTCATCTTCGGGAGCACAGCCATATATATATATAATAGTTAATTCATATAAGTGTTGGCTATTTATGGTTTAACTTTCGGCTATTTTGGAACTTTAGAGTAATGGGTGGGATTTTGTATGTGGGAAAATTTTTGGCTGTAATCCTACTGTTTCTTGTATTAGTGAAATAGGCTAATTTTGTTAGGTTCCTTGTGGAAAGTTGGATGGAACGCACAACTCTTTCGGTTTGGTAGTGATACGTCCTATATCCGTGGTATCAATACTTAGTGTGTACCCATTATTTGTTATGCAGATGTTAGGATTTTTTTCTATTTTTATTTGACTTGGAGGCTACTGGGTTTCTGCTTGGGTTGAGGGTTAAATCATATGAGGACATGTGTTCTTTGGATAAATCTGTACTATTCCGGATGATTGTGGTACGACTTATAGGGAAAACGGGGGGGGGGGACCAAAAACTAATCATAAATTGTGCCCAGATTTTCAAAATGAGTTTGAGACCAATATTTTCATATTAAGTGCCCTATTTTCCAATTAAAACCTGTAGGATTTAGATATAAAAACTTAGACAATTTGGGCTTTTCGCTTCGGGGTCAATACGGAGTTTTAAAATGGGAAATTTTGCTAAAATTGTGGTTTAGAGCGAGGGAACAGTTTTAAATAATCAGATTTGGCACATGATGATAAAATGATAACTTCACTTAGGATCTTAACACTTTGAGTATTTATCTTGTAATCTCAGTTAATAATCTTTTAAAAGGGGGAAAAAAAAAATAAAATCTAACATCTTGTTTAAGGCGAAAAACCGTTCATTTATACCTAGTAAGGATTTTGAAATATAGGTTCATTAGACAGATTGCAATGGGAAGAAATGGACTATGTTATGATTTATTACCTAATATGTGGATGTACTATGGTAAGTCTTAATAAGTTCTTTTCTTGAATATTTTATGAGCGTGATTTGCGGGTGATCTCTGAAACATTCAACGTGACTTTATTTTATTTCACTTTTTGATAATATTGGGACATTCGTGTACTTTGTTTAATTCTACTAGTTATTTTGATGTTCGACTCCGATTCCGAACACTCTTCTTATGCTTTTGAATCGAGTATGTTGTGTTTGTAATCCGTTGTTTTGAAATCTTCCAATTAATGGGAGTACGGCTTTATCTTGTCACCTCGGGTCATGCCTTCTTTTGGCACTTACTTTGGATTTTGCGATTGACTAACGTTTCTCATTTCTTTTTCTCGTTATTATCTTTTGATTTTGAAGAATCATGTCGTCAAGTAGACACTCCTTTTTTACTTATTGTAACATTGTTTTGATATTGTGTTTTGTGTCGGCCATGCTTAAGTAGGATGATTTATAATCGTCTTATTGAAATGAATTGGGACGCTTCTTCATTTAAATAAGGAAATTATAAACCGCCGAACCTTTTAAAATTTTTATTATTATTACTTACAAGGTCTTCTGGGACACCTCTTTTTGTAAGTGACAAATTATAGTATGAGTGGGCTAATGTGTATCGTCATTAGCGTGAGTACGAAATCATTCTTTGGGCTAAGTGAAATCCTTTCGATCGTAATTTTTTATATGGATTTTTCCAAATTTGTATCGACCACGGCGAACTTGATAAGCTAATAGTAATGAACCCTTAATTGCTTCTAAGAATTGACGACTTGTTAAATTCCTCGTTTCCAATGGCTTCTTCTTCGAGTCATGTATTTTATCCTTCCTTTTACGGATTTTCACGACATTCAATCCGTTCGCTCATGTTCATTGCATATATTTGATGCTTTGACTATTGTTCATTCAAATTTTGTTGGAAACCTCGACGAGGACCTGAGTATATCCTCATCTCTTCACAAGTAAACATACGGCGAATAAGGCGAATTGAGTACTGGGACGACGCTCCCTTAAGGGGTAGATAATGTAACATTTCTGAATTTCTAATTTTTATTTTTATCAGTTTTGACGAAAATCGTCGCTTTAGCGATTTACGAATTGCGCCTTGAATATTTATCTATTTTAACGTTTGAGAAATCAATAATTCTATATTTTAGCTTCGAGAGCTTATTTATTTTTTCATTTATTACTTTTAGTACTTTATCGCGTTTGGCCAGAACCGCGTCAAAAAGTGTTTTTAAATTTTTTTATCATTTTAATTAAGTGTTTTAACACAAAATAATGTAGTGTAAATTTTTAGAAAAATAAAAATAAAAATATAACCAAACACCCCCTTATATTTTATTAGCTCCTACAATAAGTCAAACCAAACACTCTCTTACATTTTTTTTATATATACACTTTGAAGATAACTAGAGATATAGTTCCCATATATATAAGTGTTGACCCTCATTTAAACTCTTATAAAAAAACACACGACATAACCGGAAAACAAAATCTCCCTGCTCTCTCCTCTCTGCTTATTCGAACCAACAACAACACCATCAAGAATCATCATCAAAAATTTTCTTTTCAATTCCAATCATTCCCATATTAATCCTTATCATTCTCCACAAGAATAAACAACATGCAAGAAGATTTCAAGAGTCTTGGATTTTTTAATTTTTATTGATTATGAGTATAATTGGTGTTGCAAAGGTTTAAATATAAAGGTTTTTGCAAGTTTTGGAGTTGTTAAAAGCTTGGGTCTTATAAAAAATTGGGGTAGTTGTTGCTTGGCTAAACAAAGACCACAAGGTGGGTTTTGTTTAATATTTTTCCTCTTCTTCTATTGTGTTTGTAAGTATCTTTGTTACCTTTTTATGTTGATTTAATTGTATGATCATTGCATGTATTTGATTTTATATCAAGAATCCATGGATCTTAGTGCATGTGTTAGATTGAGTGATTGGATGAATTGGATGATTGAAATTGGTGATAGGTTAGATTAGGCATGAATGGAACTTGTGGCGAAGTGGAAATCGCGTTTGGAAGGGTTTTTGGTTAGGCAAATTAATGCAGAAAATCGGACAACCCCTTTTGGGTGTCAGGATTATTTTCAATTTGATTTTAGGCTTTTAAATATGGTAGAGGATATCCTTAGCTTCGAGTCAATAGGTCGTACGTCCCGTAACTCTTAAAAACGAGCGTTTGGCGGCCATTTTAAGTTGGGGAAACTTATAAGAGCTTCAATCAGCTCATGAACAAAAGTTAATTTTCTGCAGATTTTTGTAAGGGCATTTTCGTCATTTTCTGTTGAGTTTTGGGTCTCAGGTAAAATTAAAAAGTTGTTTAAAATGCCATTTTACTTTGCCGCGAGGCTTGTTAGTCTTAAAAATGCATAATAACGGATCAAAACTTAAAGGAAAAGGGTATTTTGGTCATTTTCTGTTGGGGTTTGAGTCTCGGCTAAAACTAAAAAGTTGTGCGAAATGTCGTTTCGCTTCAAAAAGCTTTAGAGTCTGAGTCGTGAAAACGTAATTTGGCGGGTCGTTTTAGACAGGTCAGATTTAAGAAATTTTTTACTAAAAAGTCAACATGGCGAAATTTTACGGATTGGTCAATTATATTTATAACCAATGAGTAGACGTAAATTATGTTAACTAAAACAGAAATTTACGACTAATGAATTAATCTCTTACTTTCGTCTGCGTCTACATTTCTTAATTTTGATAACGGTAATACTACATGTTATTCAATTCGTTAACTAAATATCACTCAGAAAAAATGATATAAAGGGTTAAAATGGGTAATTTTCATAAAAATACAAAGTTTGTCGGTTAGACTTAAAAACAAGTATAACGAGAACTATAATTACAACTAATAAATTAGATATACACTTTCGGTCTTGACTAATGGTCTTGATTCTTTAAAATGGGTTTAATGAGTTAGAGTTCGGTGTGTTTGGACGGGTTGACCGTTGTAAATTCGGAATAGAAATATTGGCAGATTTTTGAGTCGACTTGTGAGTATCATAACTTGGTCATTTTAAAAGCTTTTCTAGATTTTCCGGATTCTAAAATTAAGTTCAATACGAATGTTTTTCCAACGCGGTGCGGCCTCGTGATTTTTAGTAAGTTAAAGTTGGTTCAAATGATCTTTAACAAGTAAAGTTTGTCTCGAAACTGCGTTTTAGGACCAATATTTTTAGATTGTGAAGATGTGGAGAGCAGAGACTTAGCAAATCATATATTTTTGATGTTATTCGTAACTGAAGCAGTTCTTTAATGTGTATGAATTACTGGAATTTTCCAGATTTTTCTGGAAAGTTTAAATGGGTCTGATCATGTCCAACTTTTGCGAAGTTCCGGTAGACCCGTTTCGGACACCATATGTTGTAGCATTTTTTTAAAAATGGTTAGACATACTAGAAATTTTTGGGAAAAATACAGTAGCTTGTCAATTCATATAAGTGGTTAGAAACAAGAGATGAACAACGGGTTGTGGGGGTAATTTTGTATTCTTTAAGGTTGTCATTGTGACTAGGAAAAACTGGTCGAAAGTGGTTAAAAGGCTATATGCTTATAAGGCGAAACATTTAGGACGTTGTGATAAGTGAATTAAGACGCACACATGAATTCTATGATATAAGATTTTATATATGTTGAAACATATTATTTTCCTTTCTTTCTCGCGCTTATGCGCTTTATGCATTTTTCTTGTACATTTAATCTTATACCGAGCACCATTATTTTTAGGTCGCGGTTCGGATCTCTCGACCTCGTTTCTTCATTCTTGATCATGATTTTCGCATCATTGTTATCGTTGTTCACTTGTTGTGATTCTCTTATCCGATACTTCTGCTTAAGGTGAGTTCATAGCCTTATTTTTTCTTCTTTAATGGTTTTCATAACTATTTTCGGGGTGAGAATACATGCTTGTTTTACTAAGCCAAATTTATGGATTCCAATTTCATAAGCGTTACATGAATGTTTTTACTAAAGACTTTACTATCTTTTCACATGATTTCTAATACATGTTTGATAAATGGTTGCTTACTATTGAATTTATTAAAGCTTAAATTGCTTACTAAATGATTTGAAATCATTGTTTATCTAGTTACAAAACCGATGGTGTTGTTGAAAACAATATAACTGTTTTTAAATGGACACAGTGCTTGAAGGGTATCTTGACCCGTTTTATCTATGATTTATGTAGGAGTAGTACCTATTGCTAAAGTCCCTAATATCGTGTGATCCATTAACTAACTATTGAGGGTAGACGGTAGTGAATAAATTAATACTATGAGGTGGAGTTCACATGTCCGGTGGTTTGTGATCCTTTGTAAAATCACCACTTTTCAATGGATATATTACTCTAAGAAGTAGGTATATGAGGCAATAATACCTAGTACTGGGGAAACTGTATTTGCATTTGATATGCGTTATTGTCAAGGTTTTGGTGTCATGAGCTCAATGCGATAATGTTGAATGATACTAAGAAATACTGTCACTGGCTGATCTTAAACCTTGTGATCCATTATTGAATATTACTTTATTTATCGAATCACTACTTGGATTTTGGAAATAATACTTTAAAATGTTGTAGCGCTGCTTTTCTTACTGAAATATTTACTTGAATTATTTCAATATTGCTTTTACTTAAACCTATGAATTTACCAACATTATTGTTGATGTTTTTGCATGTATTTTCTCAGGTTAATTCTTGTTAGCTGAGCTTTGGGAGCATTCGAGACGCGTGGATATCAACAAACTCAAGGACTCAGTTTTTTTCACATTCGATAACTTTTTAACTTTAAGTATACAAAATGATTCACGTTTGAACTCTTGTAAGCTTGTTAAATTATAAATTATTGGGACCTGATTTTACTCTGAAATTTTAATCGAATGTGACATTTTATTAACGTCTCTTTTGAGGTCGTTTTCTGTAACTTGTACTTTATACTATGAAGTAACACCCCAAAGTAGTATTCCGCTGCGTTGTGATTTTGAGGGTGTGATAGAGTGGTATCAGAGCACTCGTTATAGCGAACTAGGTTGTTTTGAAAACCCTAGACTATAACCGTTTTTCAAAAAAATTTAAGAGTCCTTCACCATTGTCCGATATTCGCGCGCGCTTGCCCCCAGGTAACTTATATGCTCCCTTTTTCATTCTTATTGCTATTATATTAATAATGAAAATATAATTTTTGGTTATTATTTTGCTCTCATACGTCTATCTTATGACGTCATATTATTTTCTTTATATCGGTCGGTTATATATACGCTAACTATTTCGATTATCGCGTACTTCTTGTTTTCTTATTTTCTCCCTCGAACGTCAATACTAGTATTATATATGGATACTCGTACATATATGAGCTACTCTCCTCTCAAATTCTTACGCTTATCTTCGGGATCACCGCCATCTATATATATAATAGTAATTCCTATAAGTGTTGACTATTTATGGTTACTTTCGGCTATTTTTTTTTGAACTTTCGAGTAAAGTTGGTATTTTAATGGGAAAATTTTGGCTTAAATCCTACTGTATCTTTGCATTAATGAATAGGCTAATATGTTAGGTCCTAGTGGCGAGTTGGATGGAACGCCAACTCTTCCGGATGGTCGAGATACGACCAAAACCGTGGAAACAAACTTAGTGTGTACCCATAATTTGTAATGCAGATAGTTAGGCTTATAACTAATTTTATTTGACTTGGAGGCTACTGGGTTTCTACATGGGTGAAGGGTAAAACATATGAGGACCATGTGGTTCTTTGGATAAATCCGTAACTATTCCGGATGAATGAGTTACGACTAGAACGGCCAAACTAATCATAAATTGTGCCCAGATTTTCAAAATGAGTTTGAGACCAATATTTTCATATTAAGTGCCCCATTTTCCAATTAAAACCTGTAGGATTTAGATAAACTTAAACATGGGCTTTCGTTTTGGGTCAAACGGAGTTATAAAATGGGAATTATGCTAAAAACGATAGAACAAGAAAACGTTTTAAATAATCAGATTTGGCACATGATGGTAAAATGATAACTTCACTTAGGATCTTAACACTTTGAGTATTTATCTTGTAATCTCAGTAAACTAGAGTCTAACATCTTGTTTAAGGCGAAAACCGTTCGTTTATACCTATTACGGATTTTGAAATATAGGTCCATTAAGTCAGATTGCAAAGGGCAGAAATGTTTATGTAATGATAATTACCTACATATGTGTATAGTACTATGGTAAGTCTTAATAAGTTCTTTTTCTTTGATATTTTATGAGCGATGCGGTGATCTCCGAAACATTAACGTGACTTTATTTTATTTCCTTTTTGATAATATTGACATTCGGTGTACTTTGTCAATTCCACTAGTTATTTTATTGTTCGACTCCGAGTCCGAACACTCTTCTTATGCTTTTGAATCGCGTATGTTGTGTTTGTAATCCATTGTTTTGAAATCTTCCAATTGATGGGAGTACGGCTTTATCTTGTCACCTCGGATCGTGCCGTCTTTTGGCACTTACCTTTGGAACATGATGGACTAACGTCTCATTACTCTTCTTGTTACTTCTTATGATTTTGAAGAATCATGCCGTCAAGTAGACACTCCTTTTTACTTATTGTAACATTGTTTTGATATTGTGTTTTGTGTCGGCCATGCTTAAGTAGGATGATTTATAATCGTCTTATTGAAATGAATTGGGACGCTTCTTCATTTGAATAAGGAAATTATAAACCGCCGAACCATAAGTTTATAAATTATTACTTACAAGGATTGGGACGCCTCTTTTTGTAAGTGACAAATTATAAATGAGTGGGCTTATGTGTATCCGACATAGCGTGCGTACGAATCATTCTTTGGGCTATGAACTCCTTTCGACTCATAATTTGTTATATGGATTTTTCCGAATTTGTATCGACCGCGGCGAACTTGATAAGCTAATAGTAATGAACCCTTAATCGCTTCTAAGAATTGACGACTTGTTAAATTCCTCGTTTCCAATGGCTTCTTCTTCGAGTCATGTATTTTATCTTTCCTTTTAAGGATTCTCGCGATATTCAATCCGTTCACTTATGCACGTTGCATACATTTGATGTTTTGACTTTTTCTCATTTAGTTTCCGTTGGAAACCTCGAGGATGACTTGTGTATATCCTCATCTCTTCACAATTTAAACCATAGACGAATAAGGCGAATCGAGCACCGGGACGGCGCTCCCCTAAGGAGGGCAGGATGTAAAACCCCGTATTTAAGGTCACTACTATTTTTTGTCTCATAATTATTTTATAAATCTTGAAGAGTTTACTTTTACATTTTAGAATATTTTTATTAAAATCACCAATTTTAAAACCCTCGCGAATCGTACAATTTAATTTATCCATTCTATCGATCGAGAAATCAACGAATGTCATATTTTAGCCATGAGAGCTCGTTTAATTTATTTTTATTATTTTTCATCTTTTATTTGTGTTTAGCCGAAACCGTGTCAAAAATCGTGATTTTACAACAAATAACGAATTAAATAGGTTATTGGACCCGAGAAACAAAGTGATACAAAGATTACCAAACAAAAAGCCCAACCAGACAAATATTGCATCTCCTATAAATAGCCCACTCCCCTTTATTCTATTTTATATAAATCGGAACAAAACACACACAGACAAAAAAAATCGACTCCTTTCTTCTCTCCTTCCTGTTCGAACCAAAAACCTAAAACCATCACTTCCACTCTTTCAAATCACTCCCATTCCATCTCGAAATCAATCCTAAATAAAACCCCATTATCCTAATCACCCTTTTGAAGATCAAACCATATGCAATTAGTTTTTCTCAAGTTCTTTCTTTTAAAGATTGATCAATTTTTAGGGTTTTAATCTAATTAAAGGATATTGGGTTAACAAGGAATAAGTATTGAGTGTGTGTTCAAGATTTGATTAAAGAAAAAGTTAGGGTTTGAGATTTTGAGGTTTTTTGGGTTTCGGCTAAACAAGGAGAACAAGGAGGAGTTTTTATTGATCTTTTACTTCTATCTTATTGTGTTTGTAAGTTAATTTTTAACCCTTTATCATCGATTAATTTCTATACATATTGCATGTGTTCAATTTTACTTTCTATAAGTATGCATGTTCATAGTTTCATTGATTTTGGTTTGATCATGAACATCAAGTTTTGATGTATTGATATATGTTATTGAGATGTATTATAGCATTGCAAGTGAAAAGATAATGATTTGGTTAAGATTTGGAAGGGTTTTGAAGTAGTTTTAGGGACTGTTTCCAGATCAGTAGTAAAATGTAGATATTCTTAATAATTTTTGGCCTGGAGCCTATGAATAAATTACATGGTTGGATAGATATTGTCTTAAGCTTCGTATGGCAAATTGGATGGTTTATCAACTTCTCCGGATGAGGGAGTTATGGCCGTTTTATGATTGCTTGTCAAATCTGGAACATCATTTGGAAAACGAGTTAAACTCCAAGTTAATACTTTAAAATGTAGGATATGAAAGCTAATCTCAGTAGCATACATCCTAAACTAACTTCTCCAAGTGGATTCACTTTAATAGCTATAACGGATTGGAAAATACATCAAAATTAGTGTTTGGTAGAAAAATTTGGGACTACTGCAGACCAGCAGTATAAATGGGTTAATTACAGCAAACTTTTGGTCTAAGAAGGTCTGCATTATTTGATGGGATTGTAGAAATAAATTCAAAGAACATGTTTCGAATTGTACCAATATTTTTACTAAAGATTTTACTTGCTTTTCATATGATTTTTAACACATGTTTGATACATGGTTGTTTACCATTGAATTTATTAAAGCTTAAATTGCTTACTAATTGATTTGAGATCATTGTTTATCTATTTATAAAACCGTGAGTTTTGAACATATACCTGTTTTATATTGGACACAAGTGCTTGGAGGGTATTCTTGACCCATTATTGCGAACTATCGTATGAGTACCTATTGCTAAAGACCCTAATATCGTGCACCATTAACTACCTATGATGGGTAGACGCTAGTGTAATAAATAGTACTATAGGGTGACTCCTCGTTCGGGGTCTGAATCCTTTTGGAACACCCACTCTCAACGGATATATTACTCTGAGAATTAGGTATATAGCAATAATACCAAATCTTTTGGGGAAAACTATATTTTCTCGTCAAAGGGATCGGTTGTCACGAGCTCAATGCGATAATTCTGTTACTTGACACTGCATTCGTTGCATTGTCATTGGTTGATCTTATACCTTGTGGTCCACTACTAAGCATACTTGATTTATTAAATTACTACTTGGATTTCGAAACAATTCTTCTAAATGTTGTAACGCTACTTTTCTTACTGAAACATTACTTGATTTATATCAATACTGTTTTTACTTAAACCTATGAATTCACCAACATTATTGTTGACGTTTTTGCATGTATTTTCTCAGGTTATATCTTGTTAGCTGAGCATTGGGAGCATTCGAGACGCGTGGATATCAACAAAACTCAAGGACTCAGTTTTCTTCACATTCGATAACTTTTTAACTTCAAATATACAAAATGATTCACGTTTGAACTCTTGTAATCTTGTTAAATTATAAATTATTGGGACCTGATTTTACTCTGAAATTTTAATCGAATGTGACATTTTATTAACGTCTCTTTTGAGGTCGTTTTCTGTAACTTGTACTTTATACTATGAAGTAGCACCCCAAAGTGGTATTCCGCTGCGTTGTGATTTTATGGGGGTGTTACAGATTGGTATCAGAGCACTCGTTATAGCGAACTAGGTCGTTTTCAAAACCCTAGACTATAACCGTTTTTCGAAAAAATTTAAGAGTCCTTCACCATTGTCCGATATCCGCGCGCGCTTGCTCCCAGGTAACTTATATGCTCCCTTTTGCATCCTTATTGCTATTATATTAATAATGAATATATAATGCTTGGTTATTATTTTGCTCTCATACGTCTATCTTATGACGTCATATTATTTTCTTTATATCGGTCGGTTATATATACGCTGACCATTCCGATTATCGCGTACTTCCTGTTTTCTTATTTTCTCCCTCGAACGTCAATACTAGTATTATATATGGATACTCGTACATATATGAGCTACTCTCCTCTCAAATTCTTACGCTTATCTTCGGGATCACCGCCATCTATATATATAATAGTAATTCCTATAAGTGTTGACTATTTATGGTTACTTTCGGCTATTTTTTTTCTTTTCTTATGAATATATTTCTTAAATTATTTTATACTGCTTTTACTTAAAACTTATGAATTTCACCAACATTTTTTGTTGACGTTTTTGCATGTATTTTCTTAGGTTATTATATTGCTAGCTAAGAATTGGGAGCATTCGAGTCGCCTGCGGATACAAATATTATTTTGAAGGCCTTTACAATGTGAGTACCATTTAATTAACGTTTTTGACATTGTTTTCTAATACAATTACAAGGTTTGGGACATGTTGTAAAACTCTGATATTCTATAAAAAAATTATTAAATGGTTGGTCTTTTCAAAACGTCTCACTTAGAGTCGTTTTCTGTAACTTGTACTTTATGCTATGAAGTAGCACCCCAAAGTGGTATTCCGCTGCGTTGTTGTGATTTTGTGGGGGTGTTACAGTTGGTGACCACCTAAGGAAAGATCTAGGTTTACTAGGCTTAGGTGAAGCAAGTCTTTCGTTGGATCATACTTTCTTAGGCTTCATTCCATTTGGCTTTTGTTATTTGATTTTCAAGTGTTTGAAACATTTGCCTTCTTGGTTTTTCTTACCACAAAGAATTCATGTCATTCACATAATTAAGCACATCATTACATCAAGATATTAGCAATAATTAAACATTGCTTACACAATAGCACAAACACTAGATTTATCATCCGATAGTAACTTATTGTTATTACATTCAGATGACATATGTTTCTTATCTTAGAAAGCAGGTAAATTCCTAGGGTGTTCTTACTACTTAACTTTCTTTTTCATGTTGCAACTACTCTTAGCGCAGAGGGGGCCCTATTCATTCTTTGTATTGCTCCTAGGCTGTGGCCTTCTGGTCTTAGCAGTGTTGTCTACTCTTGTAGAAGACAAACCATTTGAGTCAGAATTAACTTCTTTCTTAGTGATGACATGAGGTTGTGAAACAGTGATCGGATTTGTCCTAACGCTTGCTCTAACTTTGTTAGGTACATACTTATCTTCCCTAGAAGGCTTAAAATGATTAATCCTAAACATTCCTGGGGCAATCACCTTATTCATTGCTCAAAACTTTTGTTTTGTGAGAGGTGGGTATCGAGTTTGAAGTGACTGGTTTTGACAAAACATGTGTCTTATCGATCTTAGGAAAACCCTTATATTTTGAAAAAGGAGTTATAGCATAGAGTTTTGGTTTAGAAGAAGGTGGTCTTCTCAAAAATTGATTATTACAAAAACTGAGTATTCACACTCGTACCTTTGGTTTCTTTTGTGTCATTTTGTTCAGAAACCTTATCAAACAATTGAGCTCTTAACTTAGCATTTTCACACATCGTGTCATGTAATTTATTTTGGAAAGAGTCAATTGTTGTTTTAGTTTGAGCACGTGTTACAGAGATAGAGTCAAACAGGTTTTTATATGTAGTCTTAAGATGAGCATTTTCTTTTTTCATTAATTCACCGTAACCCTTGTAAACTCTAATTCTACGTTCTCATTTTATATGTTTCTGAGTCAAAGGATCATGGGTATTGATGACAGGATGGAGTATCCTCAAACTTTAGCCCTTTGATCTCCCAACTAGCTTTGCAAACGTTCGATCATTTGTTGCATGTCATATAAGCTTTATCATACGAATATTTTGTTCATATTTGCATTCTTCACATTTTGTATACCCATTATTCCAAAGAACAGCGTATTCTTTTTCCTTGTTAATAATGCAATTTTTAAGTTTTCTTCGTTACGATAAAGCTAGTTTGAGATTTCGATGGAGCTCAACAAAATTATTTTGCACAATTAGATATATTATCTGACTGGAAAACTTGCTCTCAAGGAGACGTCTCAATTCCACATTTCCTATGCTTGTGCTTAGCAAGTGATTCATCAGCTTCTTTTGCAAGAGATTGATGAGTCTCGATACATATTTGGCTGCTTTTCTAAATTGTATTCGAAATTTTTCACTCTAGTGTTCAACTTGGTTAACAATAGGGGGGAAAATTGCCATCTTTTACAATTTTGTGAATATCTTGGTGGGAGAGACGACCAATTGTGTATTTCTACAAGTCTTTTTTGTTTAACAACACCGTTGAGAGTCACAATGGTGCTTTTTATCTCATTTAGAATTTTTCGTGCAACACTTGGTATAGTATCATCCGAAAGCTCTTCATTTGGTATTAATATTGGTTTAGAGACATTGGCCGTTTTGGATGTATTTGAAAAATACGACTCTTCACGTGACTTGGCCCGTTTGAGAAACAAAAACGAAAAGAAGATTAATCTTAGTATTAATTCTGAGGTTTTTTTCTTGTTCAATTGTTTCATTTTTAGATAGACTCTATTTGAGCAAGTTGCAGTGTTCTCTTCGAATCTACACACAGGAGGATCATTGCTTTTCTATAACACTTTGCCATTATACAAACTATGTTTGTTTATGCTGAGTCTTGCTTGAGATAAAAGGATTTTGATATTCCAAAGCCATTTATGTTGATGTGGTTTTAAAACGAGTCTGACTTTAGGTGAAAGTCTTGTGCATCTGTTTGAATCGATTGACCAGTTTTAACCCAAAATATTATCTATTCCTTTTCTTTTCTCAAGTTGAATTTGTTTATCAAGAAGCTCGTCTGACCTCGCGTATTTTAAAATCAGACTTAACTTTTTCATTTTCTTCAAGAAGAGAGAAAAACAGTGATTTATCCTTTTGATAAAGCTGTTTATTTATGATTTGAAATTTCCTTCATTCAAAGTCGTTATTTTGTTTACGGAACTTAAGTGAAGTGCATTTAATCTTTTTAGTAAGACATTGTTCTTGATATAAACAGACTTTTGATAACATCTTTCAAGTTTGTCATATTTTTCTTGACTAATTTCAAAACACTTTTCTTGATTTTTATATCTAGCAAGCTCAGTGGTCAAATCAGCATTAGTTTCTCTTAACTTGCGATATCCGAGTGGACCTTCTCAACCTATCGAGTAGCTAAATTATTATATATGAGATTCATATAAGTAGTGTTTCCTCAGAAGTGCAGGAATGTTGTTCTACTATTCCCCCACTTTGTTTCCACACTAGAAACCTCAGAAATAACTATTAATTGTCATTATGATGGTACTTGAGTATGATTCAGGAATGGCTCGAGTAGTTATATACTGCTCCTCTTGAGTAGACATATTAAATATCTCATTATCATAGCAATTGTCCAATAGTTGTGTACCTCAGCTGATCGTTTTGAGTCATAGTGGGAGCTTTGTCAGTATGAGTACCCGATGTCGATGCTTGTCAATATATAGTGCATTACTTCATATTCACTGGCATTATTTTGAATCGTCCTATAATTAAATAAGTTGCATACCGGTCTTTTGCGATGGCCTTCCTTGTTGATTTTTCTAAAATCAATTCCATCACTTAAGGTGAGATTTCATAGCCCTGCATTTTACCTGTTTATTTACTTGGGGTGAAATTACATTGCTCATTTTACGTTTGAACGCAAGTACAAATTACTCATTTACGGATTGGTTTAAGTATCCTTTAACCTATGACTTCTAGTACACCATGTTTCATGAACCATTAATTACCTCGTGTAAGCATGAATGTTATGGATAGATCTATTGGGATTGACATCCCCGTCAGGTTTGACTGAGTACATGTCAAACGGGCGTAGTTTCATTTGAGATACGTTACAGGTGTCCCAGGTTAGGCCCCCGCATGGGCATTTATTCTCTACTACGGTTAACGCTTCGGTTTCATGAGCTTAGACAGTAGTAAATGCATTTTGTGTGGCTTGTATTTATTATATTGCCATACACCCTTTAAAATCTTGTGGTTCACATTTACAGTTTTATAAACCTATGAACTCACCAACTTTATTGTTGACACTTTTAGCAATGTATTTCTCAGGTGCTTGATTTTCATGGTTTGCTTATGGTATCGCATTCACGGAGTCTTTTCCTGCATAACATTGATTATTTGTATAACTTTTGAACTACTAGTACTTTTGGTTTAAGTATTGTAATGTACTCGGTTAAAAACTTATTTCCGCTTTGTTGAAATTCAAATGATCACTTTTTAAAACGACTCATATAGAGGTCGTTCTTTATTACTGTGTGTTATGATGCTATGAAGTCACTCGCCCACAATTACCTTTTCGCTGTGACATTTTGGGGGTGTGACAGATTGGTACCAGAGTCATGGTTATAGAGAACTAGGTTGCATTAGTAGGCCTAGACTATAACCGTTTTTATAAACATTGCATCACGTAAAACTTTTTCATGCGCATACACACTACTTGCTTACATAAAACATTTAAAGAATTAAAAACATTTAACTAATACAAAAATTTAACAAACGTGAATTAAAAACGTGAGCTAAAACTAGAATTTAAAATCTAAGGCACTTCTTTTAACAAATTTATTACCTAAAAATCACAAATTTAAAAAGAAAATTTTAGGAAAAAGAATTAGAATTTTTTAACTATTTTTGAATTTTATATGATTTTTTAAAGAAAAATGAATTACTAAAAATAAACTTTTTCTAAAAATTAACACTAAAAATCTATTTTTATTTTTCAAAAATACTAGAATGAAAAAGAAAATTATTACAAAAAGAATTAAATTTTTCCAACTATTTTTCTATTTTCTATGAATTTCTTAAGAAAAAGAAATTACTAAAAACCTATTTTAATTTCTAGAAAATACAAATTCAATTGGAAAAATAAAGAAAAATGATTTTTAACTACTGAAAATGTGCAGAAATTTAATGGTATGAAAATGCCCAATTTTTACTAAGCAATTGAACCCTAATTTTGCTAATTAAAACCTAAACCCTAATTTTATTAAACTAATATTAAAAATATAAAAACTATTTTATTAAACCAAAAGAACAGGGTAGAAAATGAAACAAATGAAAGTAAAGGGTAGGCGGGGTAATTAAAAGAAACTTACACTACAGTGAAAACAGGACACCCTTAACTATTGTAAAAGTACCAAACAAACCCTACGACTTAAGCAATTTTGGGCTTATTACAAAAATGAAAATAAGCAAAAACTTAAAACAGCAAAGTTAGACTTGAGCTTTTATACTACAACTTTAACAAAAGCACATTGAACTTTTATCAACTAGATAAGCTAGAAATTTAGCTTTTAAAACTGTTCTACAGAAACTAAGGTTTTTCTTTGAAAATTCAAACTTTTTCAAACTTTGGCTTATTTCTAGCTTATTACTTAATAAAAGTAAAAACCAAAAGAAGCTATAAAAAGCTTATAATGTGTACTAGGGACTTCTAAAAAGAAATAAGCTACAAGTAAACAAGATTAACAAGAAATTTGTTCTTAAAAAGCTAAAGTTCAGCTTAATGTCTATTAATAAGCAAATCCTAATAAGCTAACTAGCTCAAATTAAAATTCTAGAAACTAAAATTTCGGAAATAAGCACTAATATGAATATGGAGTAAACCTAGATAAAAGGAATTTGTAATGATCAACTAGAAAATAGGAAGCCTAAAGAAATAAGGCTAGTAATCTCTGTCTGCTGGCATATACCCACTTTGCATGAAATTAAGACTAGACTTAAAGCTTAAAAATGAAACTTAAAAGATGACCTATGTAGAGCTAATGGAGTACTATTAAAATGCTTAATACTAAGTTCTTACTCCTAATTTCAAGTGCTATTAGACAGCTTAAAAAATGGTGAACATCAACAGTACTTACTGAGTAAAGGCATGGGACCGATTCAATGATCTTCTTCAGGCATGCCCACATCATGGGTTTTCAGAATTGCATCAACTTGATACATTCTACAATGCTTTGAACTCAAGTGATCAAGATTCGTTGAATTCCACCGCGGGTGGTAATTTTTTGGATAAAATGCATCGATATTGCCTAAGAATCATCGAGAGCAAATCTAAAGTTTGTCATTCATGAAGCAAAGCAATTGTGGCCAAAGTGGGTACGAGCTCTTCTACCCCCGTTGTTTCTCCCGATGTTGCCGAACTTAAAGATATGGTGAAAGCCTTGCTTCTCGAAAAGAAAAACCAATCCCAAGCTCCCGCTACCATAAAAGCGGTCGAGGAAAGTTGTGTAACTTGCGGTAGTGCTCATTCTTACCGTAATTGTCCCGCCACCGATGGCAACGTTTATCGTGACAATATTCAAGTATACGCTTCACAAGCCACCGCGGTTAACTACAACCAAGGAAATACCGGTTACCATCCCCCGATGGTTGTGAATCAAATTCGACCTCCCGATTTTCCTCCCGTTCAACAAAACCAAGGAAATAATCAAAACCGTTACAACCAAAACCAGGGAAATAATTTCAACCAATGACCAATTTATCGACCCCCGGTTAATCAACCCCTAGTTTACCAAGCTCCGCCTTTCCAAGCTCCCGCTCCTCAAACACAAGGTGTATCAAAGGATGACTTTCAAAATTACATCAAAGCTAATGATGCAGTTATGAGAAATATACAAAACCAAACCCAAAACATACAAAACCAAATGACCAATTTGACCAACTTGTTGACCAATTTTGTGAACTCCAATACCGCTTCTACTTCGGGCTCGGGTTCTCTTCCTGGCAACACCATTGCTAACCCGAATGGTGATATAAAAGCAATCACCACCCGAAGTGGTGTTTCTTATAAGGGACCCACAATTCCACCTCCGCCTTCTTCTCTTCCTAAGGTGGTGGAATGTGAAACCGAGGTTACAAAGGAAGTACCGAAGTACCGGTGCCTCCTACTAATAATAGAAGTACCGAAGATGTCCAACCTCCGGTTGTCCAAGTTGAAACTCATGTACTAAATTTTGAGCCCGTTGTTGCTCCCGTTAGTGCTCTGAAGCCTAACCCGAAACCATCAATTCCATATCTGTCTAGACTTAATGACCAAAAGATCCGCGAAAAAGCTAACAATCAAATTAAGAAATTTTACCAAATCTTTCAAGATTTGCATTTCAACATTAGCTTCGCGGATGCTTTAATTCTCATGCCTAAATTTGCTTCGACACTTAAGAGTTTGATTAGCAACAAAGAAAAATTGCTTAAATTAGCAAGAACACCTTTAAATGAGCATTGTTCGGAGGTCCTCCTCAAAAAGTTACCTGAAAAACTTGGAGACCCTGGCAAATTTCTCATCCCGTGTGATTTTCCCAGAATGGATGAGTGCTTAGCCTTGGCCGATCTTGGTGCTAGAATTAATCTCATGCCATTATCCGTGTGGAAAAAGCTTTCTTTTCCAGAGCTCACTCCTACTTGTATGACTCTTGAACTTGCGGACCGGTCAATTTCCCAACTGATCGGTATCGCCGAAGATGTCTACGTAAAAGTAGGAAAGTTCCAATTCCCGGTCAACTTTGTAGTCGTAGACTTTGATGCCGATCCCCGAGTTCCCCTAATTCTCGAGAGATCCTTCTTAAAGACCGGACGTGCCTTGATTGATGTTTACGAAGGAGAATTAACTCTTCGTGTTGGAAAATAAGCCGTAACATTCAATCTTGATCAAATTTTGAGATACTCCTCTAATTATGATGATAATTCGGTTAACCGAATCGACGTCATTGAAATGGATTGTGAGGAGTATTCGCAAGAAGTTCTTGGTTTCTCTGATGTGATCGCGAGTGCCAATCCCACTCCTTATTATGACCCGATCGTTTCCACCTCTTCTCCGACCCTCACTGTAACACCCCCAAAATTAGGTCGCAGCGGAATGTATTTCCGGGAGCGTTACTTCATGATCCCATTGCACAAGTCAGGAGAGAACAACCTCTAACTGAGTCGTTTAAAAAGAAATCTTGTAAATTTGGACTCTAATGCACATCAAGTATGTCATACATCTATTTCACCTGAGAAAAACATGCTTAAAAGTGTCAACATTAAAGTTGGTGAGTTCATAGGTTTTTGTAAGTATGAATGTAAATCCCAAAACTATATATATAGGTTTACTGTGTTACAAGTTTCGCCCATACAAGACTTGCAACGCATAAACCTACATATATAGGTTTCCTTATATAAAATCCCAAAATGTTTCAAGTAGATATTATAATGAACACAATATCCAAAAATGTTTCAAGTAGATATTATAATGAGCACAATATCCCAATTAGTTTCAAGTATGTAAGAGAAATGATTACGATTACTCTAAGTTCATGGAGCTGCGATGTAGACTTATAAGTATGCCACTTTAATCAAGGCATTGTAAAAATTCATTAGTATCCAGTGTTGGCCCTATAGACACTAATCCAGTCGTAATCCGACATGATATAACGTTCGTTAGTTCAATCTCGAACTAGTGAGAGCTAATCACCCGAACGGGGGTTGTCAATCCATAATAGATCTATTTTATAACATCCACGCTCACCCTCCAAGTGATTTACAGTTCATGAAACCTAAGCTAATCCGTAATTATTCGAGTAAAAGTCAAGTATGTGTTTACGTCCAAAAAGTAAACCAAGTATTGTATCTCATCGCATGACAAGTAAAGAAGTGCATAAATCAATTTGTAATCAACCATGTAAATGCATTTGTAAACAAGCATGTTCTCACCCCAAAACTTATAAAATGAAATCATGTAAAACGTGGGGTTATGAACTCACCTCGAGTGAGTTAATCAATAATATACTTCCCAAGTAAAAATGCGTCACGTAAATCGCCTGAATGCAACCTTAATAATGAGGTAGGATGATGAACAAAGTGATCTAAACCCTTGTTTAGATGAAAACCCAAGATAATAACCCTTGAAAACCCTAATCTCTTCCAAAACCCTAATCTTGAATTATCTTCCTTAAACCTTGCAAATGGTTATCCTGACCTTCAATACTTCGTAGAATACCTTAATTATGATGTATAAACACTTGTATGGTCTTAGAAAATCAAGACATGGATTGTGTATTGAGAGGGTTTTGAGCCGTGGCCTATGGTGGAAGAAAAGAGAGAGTTTTTGATTTGTTTCACCAAGGAATTGTGTTGTGTATGTGTTATCTCACTAGTTACTTTCCTTATATACATCTTGGACTTAGCCAAGATCAAGACTAGATACATACGAGACACAAATGAGGATTTTAGGGAAGACTTCTTGGTCTAGGTATGGTCTTTCCTTGTAAAGTCTCATAGTTTTAATGTGAAGTGTTGTACAAAACCAAGTTGCAAGAATATCTAGATATTTTCTTGGTCTATCTCTTTAATTCCGGTTATACATGCATATGTATGATATATTTTTGTGATTTTTGAGTATTGGGTATAAAAGTGGGTATTTGTTGAAGCGTAGATAAGTTTTGGTGGTTCTGGGTATGCCTAAACGTACTTTTATCGCGAAACGTACACACTTTACGTAACCAATAAAAGAAATTAAACAAAGTTAATAATTATCCTCAAAATAATTGCTTAACACTTGCTTGAGGTAAACATTTAATTGTTTGATGCCCGTTTACATTGAACGGTCATTTTTAGCTTACGCGATTTAACTTAACGATTACGATTAAAAGCAAACGCGTACAATACTAAAAATAAATAGTAAATTTCTTGGCATCATAAATGACCTTAAAACACGGGGTGTTATAGTCTCCCCCCGTTAAGTGAGCCTTGTCCTCAAGGCTTAACGACGTGTCATTGGAAGAAGATGCGCGATTAGTGAACAAATGCGGATACTTCTTCTGGAATCGGTCTTCGCGTTCCCATATGAACTCAGGACCTCTCCTCGAGTTCCATCGAACCTTGACAATTGTAAAGTGGCTTTGCTTTAACCGCTTGACTTCTTTATCCATGATTTCTACAGGTTCCTCCACAATCTGGAGCTTGGCACCAATATGAAGTCCATCTATCAGAACGACTAATGGGTCGTCAGAATAGCACTTCATGAAACGTATTGTGAACCCTGCCCAACTCTTGAGGCAACTTAACTTGTAAGCAAAGGCTTCCACCCTAGCCAATGCCTTGAAAGGTCCAGCATCTCTGAGCTTCAGCTTCCCCCGTTTGCCAAAGCGTACTACTCCTTTCCAAGGCGAAACCTTAAGCATAACTCGGTCGCCATTCTCGGAATTCTAATGGCTTATGCCTCTTATTGGTGTAACTCTTTCGGCGAGCAAGTTTGATAGCGAATTGTCCTAGGGCAACTAGTGATGTGTCTCGGCTTCTTGGCTTAGGATTTGGTGTAAGATGGCGTCGACTTTATTTTAAGATGGTGCAAGAGTTTACTCGGTTATTATGATTATTAGTTTGGTTCTTTATGATAAATATGTTCTATGAATGTACATACAACTTTGATATAACTAGAAAGTTGTTTCTTGATGATAGGTTTTAGGGTGACTACTCTCAGCATGACATGGTCCTTTCCTGAATTATACATAGTTGATAAGGCTATGTATATTTGAGGGCTAACGATGCGATGCTCATTTTCGTCAAAATTGTGTTATAATTTCCTAAATACTGTAGGAGTGATTTGTATAAGAATTTATAGAGAGTTACGTTTTCATAATATGTTAATTTGATAGATACTTGAAATCATTCAGTACAACAGAAATTTAAGAGAAGTACAACGAGGACTCCTAAGGAGATAAAGTCTAAGATAGTTCTAGCTTAGAGTTCACTAGGCTAAGAGAGACAACTTTCTCTTTTAAGCTTTGATCTCATCTTCAATGTTGTTAGGGTCTTGATCGGTTTCTCCTCCTCCAAAGGCAAGCACCATTCCATGTGTTCTAGTACCTTCAGCTTGGTTTCCATGGTTTCGGTTCTTTAATTCTGGGCAATCACTCTTGTAGTGCCCTTGGTTCCCACATTCATAACAAGTGAGGGTTCTTTTATTGTTAGTAGCACCAAAACTCCAACAGTCTCGGGTCAAATGACCGACCTTCTTGTAGTTTGCGCATTTTACAGTGCACGGGCCATTGTGGTGAAACTTGCACTTGTTGCACAGCAGTAGAGTTCCAGCACACTCTTTTCTTTCACCAGTCCTAGCGGCGTAAGCTTGGACCACATTCTGCCTCTTGGGAAGTTGTTGTTGAGCTTGGTGGTTGTTGTCAAGTTTCCTCTTGTTCTCAGCTTGACGTTCAGCAAAAGTGCTGATTTTCTTATCCATTAGCTTTGTTGCCATTTCAGTAGCTTCCTGCATGGTTTCTGGTTTTAACGCCACAACACTTCTGTAAATCATGTCGGGCAAACCACTGACATACCTTTCAACCTTGTCAGACTCCTCAGGAAACATTCTAACACACAACAGTGCTAGTTCCTGGAAACGTTGGTTGTACCCTGTCACATCGGTACCTTTTACTTTCAAATTCCACAACTCAGTCTCGAGCTTCTTTATCTCGTTCCTCGGACAGTACTTGTCAGTCATTTTCTTTCTCAGATCTATCCAGGTCATTACATACGCAACATCATGACTAACAATTCTAACATGGGAATTCCACCACGTTAGAGCTCCTGCCAAAAGAGTACAAGTGGAGAACTTGATCTGATTTTCCACAAAGCAGTTGCTTATGCGGAATACAGTCTCCATCCTTTCAAACCATTGGGTTAGTTCGACCACTCCCTCAGTGCCTTTGAAATACAGAGGTTGGCACTTCATGAAGTCTTGGTAAGTGCATTCTCGAGTAACGCGTTCGGTCCTTCTGGCACCTGTTCCCGAAGTATGGCTGTCATCGCCATTCCTGTTTGCATCACGTGCTGTCAGTGCAGCAGTAACACCTTGGTCAATCATTGCCTGAAGTTGGGCATTGGTGACAGTGGTGGTGGTAGGATTTTCTGTAACTGGTGTTGACCTTGTGGCTCTTTTTGGTGCCATTTCCTTCAAAATCCCAAAAATGTAAGATTAGTTTAATTCCCCAAAAGTCATGCTCCGAAATAGAGTGTTGTGAAGTGATGTATGGTCAATATGAATGTGCGCTCATGGCATAAATGGTTGATGGTAAGATATCATATTCGATAGCTTAATGTTTAGGTATCATTTAGAAACTATGAGCTTATAGTACTACCTTGCCTAAAGGAATGTTCCAGTATTTATATAAATAACCCTTATATAAAAAAAATTGTAGAATACACAAGGTAGGGTAAGTATATATATATTTATACATATATATATATACCTAAGTCACGTCCGCAAGTAAGCAAGTAGTGTGTCTGCACATATCAGACAAATATTCCTATAGTGGTCTTACCACTATAATCACGCGTAATTGTTTCACATAATGCCTCACGAGTCCTAACCATCCTCGAGGGAATTTATCAAGCACCTCGAGTTGTGTAACAACCTGTCATGGCTCAATTTCGCAACTCATCAAACAAGAACTGTCTTGAGATTCAGTCATGGATTGTTACACGTCTCGACCTAGTTAATAAATTTACTCGACGATGGACAATACTCGAACCTTTTATGTTCATCTAACTTCACATAGTTATCATATTGCATGTATATCATGTATGTCCCGTAAAAATCTTTTGAAAATGTGATCGTTGAAAGTGGTCATAGTCTAGGTAAGATACGCAACCTAGTTCTCTATGACCTTGGCTCTGATTACCAATCTGTAACACCCCCAAAATTGGGTCGCAGCGGAATGTGTTTCCGGGAGCGTTACTTCATAATACCATTGCACAAGTCATGAGAGAACGACCTCTAAGTGTCGTTTGAAAAGTATTCTTGAAAAGTTTGGACTCCAATGTTCCTCAAATAGGCCAAGCATCTATTTCACCTGAGAAAAACATGCTTAAAAGGGTCAACATAAAGTTGGTGAGTTCATAGGTTTTCGTAAGTATAATTGTAAATCCCAAAACTATATATATAGGTTTACCGTGTTACAAGTTTCGCCCATACAAGACTTGCAACGCATAAACCTACATATATAGGTTTTCATAAAATATATATAATCCCAAGTTGTTTCCAAGTATATATTGTAATGAGCACAATATCCCAAAATGTTTCAAGTATATATTGTAATGAGCACAATATATCAAAATGTTTCAAGTATAATAATGACACAATACTCCTAATTAGCTTCAAGTATGTGAAGAGAAATGATTACGATTACTCTAAGTTTCATGGAACTGCGACGTAGATATATAAGTATGCCACTTTAATTCAAGCACGGAAAAATTCATTAGTAACCAAGACTTTGCCCTTAAGACACCAATCCGTCGTAAAATCCGACATGAATATAACCGCCGTTAGTTCGATCTCGAACTAGTGAGAGCTAATCACGCCGAATGTGAGGGTTGTCATTCCCCACTAAGATCTATTTTATAACATTCCCGCGCATCACCCTCCAAGTAATTACAGTTCAGATACCTAAGCTAATCCGTAATTATTTTGAGTAAAAGCAAGTATGTGTTTACGTCCAAAACGTAAACCAAGTATTGTATCTCATTGCATGACAAGTAAAGAAGTGCATAAATCAATTTGTAATCAACCATGTAAATGCATTTGTAAACAAGCATGTTCTCACCCCAAAACTTATAAAATGAAATCATGTAAAACGTAGGGTTATGAACTCACCTCGAGTGAGTTAATCAATAATATATTTCCCAAGTAAAAATGTGTCACGTAAATCGCCTGAATGCAACCTAAACAATTATAGGTCATATAAGTACTAAGTACCTTGATTAATCAAATCATATATTCCCTATATAGCTCATCCATGACTATCGTTCGGGCTACATAATTAAGAGGTCATGTAAGTTGAACTCGTATTTAGAAGCTAGGACACTTTAAATCGTAAATCCAACAACTCGTCGATACGCCACCCCGAAGAGGCCTCATTATGAAACTCCCTAGTAATATAGAACTTTGCTTAACTAATACCACATATAGGTCTATATAGCTCAATTACTATCTAATTGTTTTGGTAAAATTGTGTGTAATAAGTAAAAATGTTTATAATTACCGTTTAGTAATTATAGCATAACTTTTGCATTTTAAACCCGATTTTGACGTTTCTTATGCCCACGCTTTCGTACTAAGATGAGTGATCATAATATTACATTTTTTATTTTTCAATATTATGTGATGAATAGTGTTTTTACTGTTCACAACAGCTCATACACTTATTTTTACGTTTTAAATAGCGTGAAACCCGTAAATGTCGTATCTTATTCGATATAAGACTCAGTTTTTAGCGATTCTTTCGAGCACGTCCTTCGTCTTTAAAAGTTCTAAATATCAAAAACCCCAATAATATTATAAAAAAAATAAAAAAAATGAGTTTTCAAAAATAAATGTCACTGATGAACAGTAACGTTTTATAAAATTTATTTTATAAAACCCGGTATTAACGTAAAACGTATATTTATCGTATCTTTTCCGTTATTAATCCGTTTTTCGAGTTTCTTACCTTTTTGGAATCGTCATGAGACGTATTATTTTTATAAAGTGTCAAACCCACTGTATGAAAGTCGAATCTACAGTCCTTTTTGCAATTCATTGTATACCATTTATAAAGTATACCTTAATAGTTATTTAGCTATATAAACATCATAAAAACACATAGATACGATAGTAAACGTCACGTAAATTGCCTGAATGCAACCTTAATAATGAGGTAGGATGATGAACAAAGTGATCTAAACCCTTGTTTAGATGAAAACCCAAGATAATAACCCTTGAAAACCCTAATCTCTTCCAAAACCCTAATCTTGAATTATCTTCCTTAAACCTTGCAAATGGTTATCCCGACCTTCAATACTTCGTAGAATACCTTAAGTATGATGTATAAACACTTGTATGATCTTAGAAAATCAAAACATGGATTGTGTATTGAGAGGGTTTTGAGCCGTGGTCTATGGTGGAGGAAAAGAGAGTTTTTGCTTTGTTTCACCAAGGAATTGTGTTGTGTATGTGTTATCTCACTAGTTACTTTCCTTATATACATCTTGGACTTAGCCAAGATCAAGACTAGATACATACAAGACAGAAATGAGGATTTTAGGGAAGACTTCTTGGTCTAGGTATGGTCTTTCCTTGTAAAGTCTCATGGTTTTAATGTGAAGTGTTGTACAAAACCAAGTTGCAATAATATCTAGATATTTTCTTGGTCTATCTCTTTAATTCCGGTTATACATGCATATGTATGATATATTTTTGTGATTTTTGAGTATTGGGTATAAAAGTGGGTATTTGTTGAAGCGTAGATAAGTTTTGGTGGTTCCGGGTATGCCTAAACGTACTTTTATCGCGAAACATACACACTTTACGTAACCAATAAAATAAATTAAACAAAGTTAATAATTATCCTCAAAATAATTGCTTAACACTTGCTTGAGGTAAACATTTAATTGTTTGATGTCCGTTTACATTAAACGGTCATTTTTAGCTTACGCGATTTAACTTAACGATTACGATTAAAAACAAACGCGTACAATACTAAAAATAAATAGTGAATTTCTTGGCATCATAAATGACCTTAAAACACGGGGTGTTATACTCACTCCCTTCGGGGATAGTGATTTTCTTCTCGAGGAAGTCAACGCTTTCCTCGCTCTTGAAGATGATCCAACTTCACCGGAAGTTGATCACTCTTATCACGAATCTTGAATATGCATTTTTGGAGGGTGACGACAAGTTGCCCGTCATAATTGCTAAAGACTTGAGTGATGAGGAGAAAGCCGCTCTCATAAAGGTTTTGAAGTCACACAAGCGAGCCATCACTTGGAAACTCTCTGACATTAAGGGTGTTAATCTGGAGTTTGTACTCACAAGATTCTTATGGAAGAGGACTACAAACCGGCAGTCCAACACCAAAGAAGGGTCAATCCTAAAACCCACGAGGTAATCAAAAAGGAGGTTCTTAAACTCCTTGATGCAGGATTAATTTACCCTATCTCGAACAGTCCTTGGGTAAGCCCCGTGCATTGTGTACCGAAAAAGGGTGGCTTTACCGTTGTTGAAAATGATGAAAATGAGTTGATCCTGACTCGATTGGTTACGGGGTGGCGTGTATGCATTGACTACCAAAATTTAAATGACGCCACCCGTAAAGACCACTTTCCATTGCTCTTTATGGACCAAATGCTTGAGAGACTAGCGGGAAATGAATACTATTATTTTCTCGACGGTTTCTCAGGTTACTTTCAAATTTCCATCGACCGTCAAGATCAGGAAAAAACCACATTCACGTGTCCCTATGGAACGTTCGCCTATCGTCGCATGCCTTTCGGCTTATGCAATGCACCAGGCACATTCCAAAGGTGTATGATAGCTATTTTTCATGATATGATCAAAACAATGATGGAAGTCTTTATGGACGACTTCTCGGACTTTGAGAATTCATTCGGAACTTGCCTCTCCCATTTGGACAAGATGCTTAAACGGTGTGAAGACACCAATCTTTGTCTAAATTGGGAAAAGAGTCACTTTATGGTCAAAGAAGGAATTGTCCTTGGCCATAAGATTTCTAAGAATAGGATTAAGGTTGATAAGGCTAAAGTTGATGTTATTGCTAAGCTACCTCATCCCACCACCGTCAAAGGAATTTGGAGTTTTATTGGTCACGCCGGGTTTTATCGTAGATTTATTCAAGATTTCTCAAAAATAGCCCGGCCGATGACCCGTCTTCTTGAAAAAGATACTCCGTGCTTCTTATCCAAAGAGTGTATTGAAGCCTTTCAAACACTTAAGAAAAAATTGACCGAAGCACCAATATTAGTTGCCCCCGATTGGGACCTACCTTTTGAGCTCATGTGTGACGCGAGTGATTTTGCAACAAAAAACAAAATATTTTCAGACTATACACTATGCAAGTAAGACCGTGACGGATGCTCAAGCATATTACACTAAGACGAAAAAAGAATTACTTGTCGTGGTGTATGCTTTCGAGAAATTCTGGCCTTACTTAGTCTTGTCAAAAAGCATAGTGTATACGGATCATTTGGCTCTAAAATATCTTTTTGCAAAATAATAAGCAAGATGCTAAGCCGAGATTGCTCTAGTGGGTTCTCTTGCTTCAAGAATTTGATATCATCATCTGTGATAAAAAAAAGGAGCCGAGAACCTCGCCGCCGACCATTTGTCCCTATTAGAGAATCCTTACCAAAGTGTGCTCAATAAAAAGGAAATAAATGAAATGTTTCCTCTTGAAACACTTAGTATGGTATCTTTTCGTGGTGATTCTAGTACCCCATGGTTTGCCAATTTTGCTAATTACCATACGGGGAACTGTGTTGTGAAAGGGATGTCGTCCCAACAAAAGAACAAATTCTTCAAAGACGTAAAGCATTACTTTTGGGACCACCCTTATTTGTTCAAAATCTGTGCAGATCAAGTTTTCCGGCGGGAGTTGTTCACGACCAATAAGCCATTGATATTCTTAAGGCTTGCCACAATAGGCCCACCGGGGGACATCATGGACCGAACTACACCGCCAAAAAGGTGTTTGACTTCGGTTTCTATTGGCCCACAATCTATCGTGATGCCCATGACTTAGTCAAATCTTGTTAATCTTGTCAACGTCACGGGAAAATCTCATAAAAAGATGAAATGCCACAAAATGCCATCTAAGTTTGTGAGATTTTTGACGTATGAGGCATCGATTTTATGGGACCGTTCCCATCTTCACGAGGGAACAAGTACATACTCTTGGCTGTCGATTACTTGTCGAAATGGGTTGAAGCAAAAGCGCTCCCCACCAACGACGCCCGAGTTGTTGTTAAAATTTTAAAATCTCTCTTTGCTCGGTTTGGAACTCCCTGTGCTATCATTAGTGATCGCGGTATGCATTTTTGCAATGACCAATTCGCAAAGGTCATGCTTAAGTACGGTGTCACTCACCGTCTTGCTATTGCGTATCACCCACAAACTAGCAGACAAGTGGAAGTCTCCAACCGTGGTTTGAAAAGAATCTTGGAAAGGACCGTAGGCGAGAATCGTGCCTCTTGGTCGGATAAATTAGAAGATGCACTCTTTGGGAATTCGGACAGATTCAAAACCCATAAGGTGTACTCTTACAAGATGTTACGGAAAGGCATTGTCATCTATAACCCAGGGAAATCGAGCTCGCAGCACAAACCTATTGGGCCTTGAAGCATGCAAACTTTGGACCTTAGTACAGGGGCGATCACCTGGAAAGTTCAACTCAATGACTTAAATGAACTTCGTAGATCAAGGCCTACGAGTATTCTCTTGATCTAACAAAGAGAAGACAAAGAAGATCCAAGACTCCAAAAATCAAAATACCAAGTTTCCAACGTTGGTGACCGAAGTCCCTCCTCTTTTTTAATTCTCGATTGAAGATTTTCTCGGGTAAACTTAAAACCCGTTGGACAGGACCGTTCACCATTGCCCATGCGTACCCTTATGGCACCGTCGAGCTATTTTAAACCGACAGGCCAAACTTCAAGGTGAACGGTCATAGACTTAAGCGCTACTTTGGAGGGGACATACCACTGATGGTTATCCCGGATCTCTAAACTTTCCCCATGGACCATTGAATTCGGGGTCGAGTCTAGCTTGTGACTCGGTTAACAAAGACAAGGCGCTTCGTGGGTGGCAACCCATGCTTATCCGTAGTATGTAGTAATGAATAAGTGTATTGTTGTGAGGAGGCTCGCCTCTTCCATTATCCGTGTTTGTGTTTTGATTCTATGTCCAGGATTGTCCCGGATTTTTGAAGCCTCTCATGCTCGCGGTTTTGTCCTTCGATTACAAGATGTTCACAATCCTTAGCTTATTTTTGGAATATTTTTTTTCGATATCCAAATCTTATCGACTAACGTTTATCTTTTGGCATACTTAATAAACGGCCTTAGATTTGCGTAGAGACCCTTCTTAAAACATTGAATACAATGTTCAGTTCTAGTATTGGGGGATCTATCGATTTGATTGTGTCTGCAGTCGTTGTTTTCACGTAATCCTGTTTTTACACCAAAATACAAAAAATATCGAAAAAGTTCAAAAAAATTTCAAAAACAAAATAAGTGTTTTGTCACAATTTTGACTTTCCTGCTGGGTAGAATAAGAATAAATTTTGACTCGATCGAGCGTGTTGAGCTCTAGCTTGTTCCTTAACTTTTAGACTAAGCATTCGCGGATCTTTGCGAAGAACGAAAAATGATAGAGTTAATTATGTGTTGGTGCTAACCAAGGATTAGTTGGAAGGAAATCTTAAGAGCTCATAAGTGTAATTTGTGGCTTTTTCTCCCATAAGCTCCTAACCAGACTAATAATACGTGCTCTTTTCGAAAATTAAACTTAAATCAACAATCTTTTGAATTATAGATGATATCAATAATTTTAGTTCAAATTTATACTTAAATTTTCTAAAATGAAATTTTCTCCTATATCTTAGTAATATAAGAAAAATGGGAACAAAGATGAAAAATGGAGTAATAATGATAAATGTGGACTATAAAGTTTACTGCATCTTGCACGGATACAATACCCGATTTTATGAAGTCTTCTAAATAGGCACATAGTTATTAATCCGAGACTGATAAAAGTATTGTGCATTCTTGCCGGCTCACAACCGATGTTGCAGCCTTCTAAAAGGTCGATGATTTCATTAGTTTAATGGATGTGTAATTATAATAAGTGTAATAAATGTGATTTAATAATATAGGGAAAATCTCTTTTTCTTAAATTTAAATATCGCTTTTTGAACTAAGGATATTACATTTTAGTTGTAATTTTTATGTATATATTGGGAATATCAAGGGTGTTGAAACCGAAGGTCCGGAGTCCCGATACTAGTCTTTGTGGTGTTCAATAAGACTGGTCACTTAGCAGCCTAGGTTGGTGACTTATCTCTGTGCCGAGACGAAAGTCGCTAACATGGTGGGATATGGGGATGGATCTCGCTTCAAATCTTATTATTCTTGGGTGGAACGTGAAGCATAGAAAAATTTGCAAAACGTTGATCCATGTTGAAATTTAAAATGGCAAATTCAGTTAATATATTTTAATTGTCGGGGATTGAAAAGTTTCAAGTTACAAATATGAGTTGGGTTAGAATCTTAACTCTGGCATTTAACGGTGATTTCATTTTAAGCTTGGTTTGGAATAAGTGAAAAGTCAAGAACGATGAATTTATCATTTTTGAGGCATTTTAGGATTGAAATACGTCTTGTTCTATAACCCTAAAGTTATAAAAATAACGAAAGTCAAATATGTTAGTTAGTTGCTTAAAAAGGAAAATAAAAAAAATGAGAAAAAAAGAAAAAAAATACAAAAATATGAGTGGGAATAAGTGTAAATATTTAAAAATGGTAAAAACGGGGCTTTTTAAAGCTATTGATTCCTTAGTTCCCCTTGATGAACACTTAACTACTTTTCAAGGTTATTAGTCGAGGGGGATTAAGATTCGTAGTTTTCTTAAGTGTTTACTTGTAGCATTGCGTGAGGACACGGCAATATCTTAGTATGGGGGATTTTGGTATGTGCTTAATTACACATACCATTTTCCATTAAAAACATGCTTAAATGACCAAAAACGTACCAAAAATACATTGTATTTGTATGTTTTGCATTTGTATTATGCAGGTAACGGATATCTAAGAAAAGGACACAAACCAAGTCATAAAGGAACAAAATCGAGCACGAAATGGAAAAGCGTGAGAAGTCAAAGTCAACCAAAAAGTCAAAGTCAAAGTCAACCCCAACAAAGTTAAAGTCAAAGACGGAGCCGAAATCGAAGAAATACTTAATGGGCCAACCTACACCCATCTAATGGACCGGATCAGCCCATTAAGTCATTTATGACAAGACTTATAAGCCTTTAAAGCTTAAAAGGCCCAAAACCTTAATTAAAATAAATGAAGCCCAAACTGCCAATCCATATGGCCCAAACAGTTTTTAACCCCGTTAGCCTAACAAACCCTTTTACACCAAACGTCGTTAGTCCTTAAGGACTATGAGTGTAAACCCTCAATACACCTTCAGGGACCAATGCTGCCAACTCTACAAAACTTATATCCCCACAAAGGACCATCATTGCAACATTAACATACACCTTGGAGGACCATTCCTACCATTAACCCAAACCTTTACCCTGTGATATCAAATCACTGTATATCTTCCCTATATTTCCCGCCAAACCCTTTTGGTACTATTCACCCATCACTTCCCTTCTCCCCTGCAACATACAAACAAAACCCATTAATTCCCCTCTACCCCACTTCACATAAGTCAATTGCCATGCTGGCAATCCCTCTACATCTGATTGGGCAATACGAATGAAGGGTCAAGATTCATGAACTTGGGCTCCAAGATGAATTAATGGCTAAGATTACTTCTGATTTTACCTCACACAACAAACACATCCTGCTTTCCTCCACAAAGAAGCACAACTAGAATGCAAGAACTTAGATTAAAATAGGTCTTCTGTTTAAGCCCTTTGAGGCATCTATCTAGTTTTACTTTACAACTTATTGTAGTTAATTTAGCTTATTGTCATTTCCTTTTTAAAAAGCCTTGTAACGTTTTTCAAGTTTAATGAATTTTAGGTCTTTTATGTTAAAGCATGTTTTCTAAGTTAATGCAAATTTATGTTATAAAACGTTTCATAAGCTCTCTTAAGCTATTTACTTCCCACTTAAGCTGTTCAACTTAAGCTATATAAACTTCTCCATAGTTTATATAGCCTAAGTCCTTTCATTTCAAAAATCACTCAAAAAGCTATTTGGAAGATAAGCCAAAAAGGGAAGGGCTTATAGGGTGTTTACTAGCTTGTTCTTGAACAAGCTAGAGCTTGTAGACAAAGCTCATTTGAGCTTATTTGCCCTGTTTAAGCAAGGGCTTTGTAAGTTCCATTTTTTCCATTTTCTTGCATTTTACTGTAGCATTGCTTATTCTTGCTTATTTCTGCTTATCTATGCTTGTTTATGATGTTTAATGCTTATTTTACTTAGGTTGTAGTTTAAAAGTATTTGTGCAAGTTTTTCTTTAAATCTGTCATTTTAGCTTAAAGAATTGCACAATCTGTTCTAGCTTATTTAGGTGCTTATTGAAAGTGTAATTATGCTTGTTTTTGCTTATTGAACTTAGACATAATCTGGTCTTTCAAGATTTAAGCTTAAATCTGTGTTTTTATAAGTTAAAAAGGCAAAACCAGTTTTAAAGGGGTGTTTGGTTTAACTGTTTTCATGGGTTAAAATGGGTCAAAATTTGGTTTTGACACTTGGGTCACCTTAGTTTAGCTTTAATACATCATAAAATCCAGTTTGTTTAAGTTTTTAAGTTATTAATCTCAAAATCATAGCTTGTTAAAACTATTGTTTGAATCTGTGAGCTTATAGCTTATTTTATCAGCTTATTTGATTAGACTTTTGAATCTTGTGATTTTTTGATGTTTATATGTTTGTTCAAGTGTTAAAACACCTTAGAATCAAAGTCAATAGGCCTGCATTTGTCATTTTTGTGTTTTGTCACATCTGTCAAAAAAAATTTGCTAAGTGTTGAAAATTTGAGAAATTGCTTTTTCAATTGCTAATTATGGCTTATCCTTTATTTCAAAATGGTTTTTGGTTGTTAATATAAGCTCTTTGAGGTCCAAATTCAATCTGTTTGTTGGTTTTATATCCATAAGGATCTGTTTGATTGCTTATTTTTAAGCTCAAAAGTAGGGTTTTGTAAAGATTGAAAAAAAAGTTCTAAGTGTTGTGTCTGAGAGAACCAGCTTTTTCATTAAGCTTTTGAGGGCTTATTTGTGTTTCAAACTCAAATCTTATTGTTTATTTAAGTAGCTTATAGGTCAAGCTTTAAGGGCATATAAGGATGCACTAAGGAGCTTAAAATTAAGCTCAAAAGTCCCTATGTGGCTGTTTGGTTATTAGTTTTAAGAAATCAGCTCATTTGATGTTCTGGGCTTATTTGCTTATTGGATTTTCTTTAGTTAAGTTTAAAATTTCTTATTAGGTTAGTTTTAGTTTATTTACTTTAGGTTAAAGTTTATTTAGGCTTATTGGCACTTTTAGTTAAAATTTTTAAGTTTAAAGCCTTTTAGTGAATCTGTCTTTTTAGCTTAGTTTAGCTTATTTTTTGTGCTTATTCATGTTCCTTAATGCTTATTAGATATAGCTTATTACCTGTTTTAGCTTATTTAACTTTATCGTAGCTTATTGTGTTTTAAAAATAGGAAACAGTTTAGTTGTGTTAGCCTCAAAATATTGAGTCGAACAATGGAAGTTCGTTCATTAATTATATTAGGTCTCGGTCATTAATTAATATACGTTGTAATAGGCTAGACGGGTAAACGAGCTCTTAAATGTAAGCTAAACCGGTCAAGTATCATTCGTGCGAAAGCCCAAGTATACAGAGGGCCAGGGCCTTAGAATTACTAAAGGCATGAAAGCCTTTTAGTTTTGATACACATACACCTCCTCAAGAAAAGTGAGGGGGGTTGGTCATTTGTAATTTTTCTTTTTGCAAGTAAACTTCTCATTCTCTAACTTTCCCTCTCTACTCTCTCTCTACAATTCTTCTCATCATCTCCTTCCTTATTTCCTTGTTCATTATTATGAAGTGTAAGTGATTATTCTTTGGATCCGACATTTGGCATCAAGAGCCTCGGGTAGATCGTGGTTGTTTTGTGGTTCTATAATATCAAAAAATCTTTTTTTCGTGGCTTATTTCTTCAATAAGCTCACGTCTCATAAATTTTTAGGGCTTATTGGTTCGTTTTGCTTCTCTACTCCTTGCTTCACTTGTTCTACCACTTCTTGTGTTTGATATGTGGTTATAAGCTCAAAATTTCTTGGCTTATTTTCATATTCGTGGCTTATTTTTCCTAATAAGCTCACGGCTTTTTGGCTTATTTGCTATTAAGCTTCTTGGTTGTTCTACTTATTACGTGTTCTTGCTACTTACACACTCAGAAGCTAAGTCCTTTAAACCTAAACCTCCAACAAGTCGTTTAGGTTTCAAATTTTTGAGCTTATTTTGGCTTATTCAAGCTTATTTTGTGGCTTATTTGTGTTCTTCTTTTTTTATTTGTGGTCCCAACCGGTCAACAAACAAGAGACCAAGATCCACAATTTAAGCTTTAAAAGATAAGGACACTTTGTTTGTTAGTTTAAGTGGTCCACGCCCGAAAGTGACCTCAAGCGTAACATGTATAAGGCCAAGCGAAATATGCATGTGTTTATAGCAAGCGAAATATGTATGTTAACTTGAAGCGAAATATGCAGGTTCAAGTTCAAGCGAAATATTACATATAGTAAAAAGAAACTCTGCCAAATTTTTTATAACTCAAGCAAAATATGTTTAAGTTCAAGCGGAACATGCAGTATTGAGTTCAAGCGGAATATGTCTAATATCAAGCGAAACATGCAGTGTTGAAATCAAGCGAAATATGCAAAAGACCAAGCGAAACATGCAACACTGAGTACAAGCGAAATATGTTTCAAATTCAAGCGAAAATATGCAGTTTCAGTTTTAAGCGGAAAAGTGTAATATTGTTGAAGCGAATAAGTTAATTTCCAAGCAAAGAAAAATATGTAATTTTTCTTCAAGACCAGCGAATATATGCACTCTTGCAAGCTGAAACATGTCAGTTTAGTATTTAAAATTTCAGACATTCAATTCACAACAACGAAACCTTAAACAATTCATATTAACATTCACGGTTTTCTATTAATTTTGTAAAATCCCGCGAAAGACTCAATTCTTTTCTCGTTTTAATCATAGACTTGTAAATCCCGTGGACATTTGTTGTTTCATTTTACCACAACTTCAATCACAACACATCTACTTAAGATCCTATCAATCATTTATCACTTCATTAATTCTTCAATCATTCATTCATGACACTCAAATTGTAACTTCCACAACTACAGTCAAATGCATAACAACATAATGGCAGCTGGTTCAAGGATCATCACCAATGTTTGCAACAGGACGTATGCACTAAATGGCGATTCACGGGTTCTTCTGGATACCTTGATACAAGACAAATGTGTGATTGCCTTACGAAGTGCATTCTCAAAGGTCCTTACACTCCAACGATTGTCACAACACCAGCTGTTCCTGCAACAGAGGATTCTCCAGCAGTTCCTGAACAAACAACAGTCGAGACAGTTATGAATATGACTCCTGGAAAGTAGAGCTCCTTATTTTGTTTAGAAAAAAAAAATTCAGGAAAAAGAAGCGATTCATTTTGTATTGATCTGGATTGGAGATGAATTATACTCAACTGTTGATGCATGTATGACAGCTCAAGGTGAAATGTAGGGAAGCCATCGAAAGCTTACAACAAGGTGAATCACTCAAAATTCAAGATGTTAAGACAACTTTTTTTGGGAGTTATTGGTCAATTCACCTCTCACGATGGTAGAAACAATTGAGTCATTACTACACAAGATTTCTACAAGATGATGATATGAACATGAGTACAGAAACAATTTGACAGTTTTGTTGCGATGCAATGCAATGTTCAATTTCGTTCAATAACTTAAACTAGATTGGTCAAGATTTTTGTTAACATTGGTCAAGCAACAAACACAAGTTGGATGGAAGTTCATAATCACAAACTCTTGACATTCTAAAAATTAGTTTAGTATTTTTAAACATTTATTTTCATTAAAAACTTTAAAAAATCATTAAAAATAGAAAAATAATCAAAAAATATAAATCTTTTTTAGGAAATTTTTTTTATCATAAAGTTTCTAGGAAAATTAGTTTTGCCTTCGTAGAGTTTAATTTGCAAAATTTCGGTTTTTAAAGAACGGGATTCATTCCCGTTCTCGTTTTAAAGCTCATTTCAACTCCATTTTTATTCTAGTTTTCTTTAAACTTACTTTTTAGTCAATTAGAGTCCATTTAAAAAGACAATTTTATTTTAGGTTTAATTTTGAAAAATTAGGGTTTTTAATTGCTATTTAGGGTTCTCGTTTTGCGTTTTTAGTTAAACTTTAATTCTCGTTATTTGTTTTTATGCTTAATTGTTATAATTTGCTTATTTTTAATTAGTAGAAGTAGATAATCAAATCAATCTTTGTTTCCAATTCAAATCATGGTCCGAACAACAAACGTGGTTTCAATTTCACAAATCGTTGGGGGATCACGACCCGGGAATCATACTTCCCAGTTAATATACGTATTATATTATATATATTTTTGAAGATTTTCCTTATTACCTTTGTCCTCAAGGGTAATTTGGTAATTCTTCATCATATTGTATATTTTATAATTACGTGTGTTGGATTCTACGAATCAGTGTTCAACTTCAAGCAGAGCAATCTGATTGGCTAGTAGACACGGATTAAGAAATTGATGAACAAAAGTTGGAATCACATTACAGTTACATGGCAAAGATCCAGGAGGTTCCTAATGCAGACTCAAGCACTGACGCTGAGCCATTGGAACAGGTACAATACGATACTGAAAATAATGTGTTTGCCAATGACATATAACATTTTGAGCAATCTGAATCCATTTCTAACACATGTGCAGTGGAAACGGGTGATAGTAATGTCATTCCTGACTCACCGGATATGTGTGATAATGATATTCAGGATGACCAAAATGATGTAGAATGTGATGATGAGCGTGTTGCACTTGCCAATTTAATTGCAAATTTAAAACTTGATGTCGATGAAAAAAAAGATTCAAAAGCAATTAAAGAAAGCAAATGCAACATTGACTCAAGAATTAACTGAGTGCAAATCTATTCTTACGGAAACTAGTAGAACTCTAGGGGAATCTAATAGTATTCGGAATAGTTGTTTAGTTTCACTTCAAAATAAATAGACTGAGTTTGAGAGGTACAAGGCATTTAATGATCGTATAGTTGACTATGACAAACTTGAACGTAAGTTAAATGAAACTATAGGACTATTAGCTCAAAAAGAAATTGACATAAAAGAAGGTTTAAAAGTTAAAGCCTACGAAATTTCTGTTGTCAAAGAGAAACATGATGAGTTAGTCAAACAGAGTCTTTTAACAAAGTCACATTACGAAGGTCTTGTCAAGGAGAAAACAAAGGTCATAACGGATTTAAAGCTTAAGGAAGAAAAAGATATTGACAAAATGATTTCAATGGAAAACCAATTAAAGTTTTTGAATGAAATTGTTTACAAAAGAAGTCAATCAATCCAAACCATTCATATGTTAGCACCCAAATGCCCTACATTTAATGGAAGACCTACCTTTGCCAATCCAATGTACCTCAAAAAGGCTTAATATGAGAAACCATGTTTGTATGCGATCTCACATTACCAATCTGATCCTACAAATAGACTCGTCCCCGATAGGGAAGAGATTCTGACTCTTGAAGAAGGGAGTTGATCAAAATTGAATAAAGACTTAGTGAAACCTTTTGACTACACAAAGTTAAATAGTCTTTATGAATTTTATAAACCCCCGACTCGGCATTATGAAATTCAGTTCGCACAGGCAAATGAAATAAGAAAGAAAATGTGGAGAAAATCATTTGTGAAAACAAGTGTCAAAATCAATAAGCAAAAGTAAACAAGCATACAATGTCATGACGAATAACATTAATCATTTGAAAGAAATTGTCGATCAAGCGTGGGTAAAACATTCAAATGACTGTCTTCATCTTCGAAACCAAACTGCTCAAGATATGGAAATCCTAATTAAGATGTGTTTGATGCCCCTTGCCCTTAAAACTCAGAATGATAGTTTCGCATTTGTTCATGAACTTAAGCAAGAAATGCATGCAGATTTAAAGTATGTTGAATCTCTTGAAGATGAAATTAATGAACTTGAATCTGATAAGGCAGAATTTTCCAACATGTATGATATGATTTTGCAAGAATGTGTGTCGAATGATATTATGTGTTCATATTTGCAATATTTAGATGAGATCACTAAATTACAATGCTTATATCTTCATAAAGTCAGGGAATGTGACTGTCTTGCACAAAAGTTTTTTGAACAAACTAATTTTATAACACCCTGTGCAAGTCATTGACGACGTCGATCAATCTACTATTTATCTTTTGTATTGTACGAGTTTGCTTTAAATCATAAACGTTAAGTTAAATCGCGTACGCTAAAAATTAGCGTGCAATGTAAACGGGCATCAAACAATTAAGTGTTTACATCAATCAAGTATTAAATAATTATTTTGAGAATAATTATGGTCTTTGTTCATTTTATTTTTATCGGATACGTAAAGTGTATACGTTTCGCGATAAATTACGTTTAGGCATACCCGGAACCACATTAATTAATCTACGCTTCAACAAATACCCACGATTGTACCCAACACTCAAAGTTTTATTAAATTTACCCAAGTTAATATTACTTTACACTTTGTACATTAAAGAAATAAAGCCATACACAAATACTTGCAAGTAAACATCTTTTATGAAAAACTACAAGTTGTAACTAGTATAATTTTCACTAGATAATGTGTTAACTATCAAAAAGGTTTCTAGAACCCTTTTCCCCCTCCCCATCCCACGGCAACAACAACATTGGAGACATAGAGCACACATTTTCTTTACAACTTGGCTTTGTACATCTCCTAGCTCATTAAACATAGCCATATTATGTTTCTTTGACCAAAGACAAGACCACAACTCTCCTTAAGACCCTCATCTTGTTTTTGAATACTATTGCATACCATTTGACTAGCCTAGTGCATATAATACTTGCACTCTTGATAGGAAAAACACACAACCCTTCAACACTTAGCAAAAAGATTAACTTTTCCTCCCTTTTCTTCCTTATTTGGCCACGGCAAACAAACATCCCCTTAAGTAATCCATACAAAATTTTCTACCTCATTTACATACATACCTACATCATTCCTAAGATATACTAAGATGTTTCCAAGCATTGGTTAACCATTTTCAAGTAATTATCAAGAAAAGGAAAGCTAGGGTTTCATATGGAAAGTTAGGGTTTTCATAGCTTGCTAGCTTGGGTTTAAAGTCTAAACAAGGGTTTAGCACATATTTCTCATCATCATCATTCATCACTAAGGTTACCTAAAACCTTTATCTTTTCATTTTCATGATTTTATATGTATATGATGTTTTATATAGAAAAATCACCATTTAGGACTTTTTAACATGTAAAAAGGATTTTTACTTATAATTATGGATTTGTTCACTTTTAAACATGTTATGATGTTAATGAGATCATGTTAAAATGGATGTAAAAGGATTGTACCATGTTGTTTTGGTGTAAAAATGGATAAATACAAATTAGGGTTTATAAAGTTAACTTAATATGTTACAAGTAAAAGAAATGCAAATGACATGTTAATCTTGTTTATGGACTTTTAGTGATGTTATATGGTCACTAAAATAAAGTTATATTGGAAGTATAAATCTTGTACACACTTGGTTAATGTATAAAAAGTTCAAGTAGGAACTTGTAGTTAAAAGGTACTTAAGTAAAGTTTATGTTTTCATGAGATGTTTATGACTTGTACATCTTGGTAACTTGGACAAATGGACAATATATGGAACTATGGACTCTAATATATGTATGATATATAACATATATGGTATATAAGATTTGTGGTAGATTACAAAAGTGGGAAAGTATAAAAATAAGGTTAGTTATGGACTTAACAAAGCCATTCAAACTTTCTGTCCAAAATTCGAAAATAAACATATCTACTTTATACTTTTATAAAATAGTACGTCTCATGACGATTCCAAAACGGATAAATAACGAAAAAGTTACGGTAAAAACAAGTTATACGATAAATAAACAGAATTATAAAAGAATTTTTATAAAACAATTTATAAAAATTATATAAAACAACAAGTTTAGTATTTTTAACAGATTACAGATATTTTTAGGATTCCAAATGGAAAAGAACACATATTTTTAGGATTCCAAAGTGATAAGAAACAAAAAATTTTCATTTTTATATACTTAAAAGGTATAAGTTTACGACAATAAATACTTTTATAAAACTATTTTTATAAAAGTTACTATTCATGACAGAAACTTTTATTTTTTTAAAACCTGATAAATCAATAGAACTTTCAATTATAAGAACGTGCTCTAAAGAATCGCTAAAAACGGAGCTATAACAAAGAAAATACGACATTTACGAGTTTATGATAACAAAAACTATATAAATAAATTTATGATCTGTTGTGAATAGTAAAAGTTACTGTTCACCAGTAGGTCCAAAATTTGAAAATGTCAAATTTTGATAACTCAACTTAATACGAAAATGTGAGCGCAAAAGAAACACCTCAAACGGACTCGAAACGCGAAAGTTACGCCAGTTTTACTACAACGGTAATTATAAACGTTTTAACTTGTTAAACACAATTTTACCAAAATAATTAGATGGTGATTAGCTATATAGAATGATATATGGTAGTAGTTACCCAATGTGATTAGTACTTATACGACCTTAATTTAAATAGGTTGCATCTGACGATTTACATGCCGTATTATTTGTGATATACTTAATATTCGCTCACTCAAGGTGAGTTCATAGCCCCACGTTTTACATGATTTGTTTTACAAGTTTTTGGGGTGAGAAACACGCAATGTTTTATAATTGGACACAAGTGGTTAAGTTTTATATTATGATTACGTGTTACCTAAGTAGCAATAACCCAGTTGAGCCCATTATCATGAGCTGTCAATTGCTGAGTATGAGCGTGAATGTTATAAATAGATCTATTGGGATTGACATCCCCGTTCGGGTGATTAGCTATCACCGGGTAAACAAACGTATACCATGTCGAACATAGGATGTTGCGGGTTAGAACATCATCACGGGTAATGTAGCCCATTCATATGGTATTCATCTATGTCGAGCTTCAGTGTCATGAGCTTAGGGCAACGTGATGATTTTGTTTTGGGATGTCTTGCTAAAGATATGGTTGCATTATGTTTTAGAAAACTCATATGTTGTGAATCAATATCTTTGTAATAATAACAATGAACAAGTTAAAGCTTCGGGCTATTTGTATCAAACATCTGTTAAATCCAATGTATCAGTTTTAAAACAACTTTTTGGTCGTTCTTTATATATCTTGTATTTTTTATCTGAGAAGTGACACGCCCCTGACCCTTATTCCGCTGCGACCCAACTTGAGGGTGTTACAAACTCATACACACACATTTCATTTTTAGAAAAAAAATTGTCCTCCCTCCCTTTCCTTGTTCACATCCGACCACCACCACCGTCGTCGATTTTTCGACATGCAATACGATCTAATTATATTTTCTTAATCCTCTTATTAAATCCTACATATCCCTCTAAAAATATTACACATGCAATAAGTATTTTGGTAATTTTAGATTTGGTTAAGTTCTTGAAGTTTTGATCTCAAAAGGATGTTTATTGAGGTTAGATTAGTGTTATTTGCATGTGGGTTTTGTTGAAAAGGTTTTGTTTCAAACATCGAATTCATACAAAGGGGTTTTACACGGGACATACATATGTGCATACATTCATGCATACACTACTTGTTGCATTAGTTGGTTGGACTAGATGCATTCATAATTGATATACATGTTATGATATAAATGGTAATTAACAGATAGAGACTTATATTAAATACTAATATAAGCTATTTTGAATTTTAAAGATTCAGTCATGTCAGATTCGGATGAATCGTGGATTACAACACGGAGGTTTCTAGCCCATTTGAGGGTTTATCAGACATAGGATCCACCGTGAGCCATGTTCACAGAGTACACTACTTAAGTTGCATGGGATGCCAGAGGACCCATACGTGGAGGCCACTCTTCAGGCCCTACCCTCTCCAGATTACGTGCCTGGCCTTGAGGAGCCAGAGCAGGCACCACCTTCGCCAGATTATGTTCCAGGCCTAGAGCATACTGATGATGAGATTGTTTGAGGATCAGCCAGATGCTGAGGATGCCTCACCCACTGCTCAGTCACCTGACTATGTCCCGGAGTCTGATCCTAAGCAACCCTGAGAGGATGACGATGAGGACCCTGAAGGAGGATCTTTTGACTATTCTGCTGAGGGGGAGATACGAGATGATAAAGGGATGACCATCAGAGGAGGATGAGGATGATGATGTTGACATGGAGGCTGAGGCGAGAGGAGGCGTGTGCGAGAGAGCACCCAGCTCCTAGCCGACTTTTGTAGTTGTTGCTTAACCAGCGTCTGATCAGCACCCCAATCTGCGGAGGAGACAAAGTTTGTTCGAGACTGATGAGTCTGCGGCCACACCCCACCACTCTCTCAACACATATCGTGTGAACACTAGGCTTTCTATTCCACTCAGTACCAACGCCCAAGATGGTCTGATGCAGAGGTTCCAACTTCTCACTATATCTATCTAAAGTAAGTAGACTCTGTGTTGGGGTTATCTTAAACTCTAGACAAAAAATCTCTAACTCTATTAACTCCACCAATCATCACCGCTCTCACCCATGGTCTTCACCACTTCCCCGCCCAGAAAAAAATACCTTCTCCATCACCTAACCACTATCACCACCCTCAACACTGTGTTTATCTTCCATCACCAACCAACACCAAACACCTCCTTAGCCTATTCGTTCATTGGCTATTCGAGCTACCTATGACCCGGATGAGAGCTAAGGCCAGCATCTACATCCTATTCTCTATCATTACCACCACCTTAATAACCTCCCTCACCAAAGATAGATGCACCATCATTAGGATACCACCAACCTTGCCCATAATCAGTTCCTACTTATCATCACCACCATTGCTACTACCCTTTGCTATCGTAGGGAGGACAGACCCAGTTACCTTACCACCTCGGAAGAGGTTAGGTATGCGCTGCAGAACCTGGAAGTACGAGGTAGGAGAGAGCTATTCTCTGCTGCTAGCTAGACCGAGGCTAGAGGTCTTAGGGCAGGCTACGACTTTGTTGTCACTATGGATAGGGAGATAGGCGTGATCCGGAGAGAGAGGTTGGATATGGGATCACCGACTCGGGGATGAATCGTATTAACCCTGCAGGGGGCAACCATTAGTACTCGACACAGAGTTGGTCGACATATGACAGCATTGAGACTAGTAGTTAGGAAAGACACAGATGGATTAATAACGAGGTTAGACCGATGAGCAAGTCAAAGACAACCTATAGGCTATGGCTCCAATATTTTGTTTTAGAGACAGACGAGCACATGCATATACACGTCATCTAATGGAGACAGAGGCTAGATTGTCCCGAGAGGCTTGGAGGCGATCGATGGATGCGAGTGATCTTGCCCGCGGAGAGGTATGTCATTGCGCAACGCTTTATTGTATAATTAAGAAATACTTAAATTAAGGCCGTAATGGGTTTAGGCTGTCAGAGGAATTAGAGAGTTGCATGTGCTGAACGCAGGAGCAGCTGTGACTTCAGAGATGCTGAAGGCAAGACCATAGGAGATCTGTAGAGATGAGAGAGTTGAGGACAACTGATCGTACCCGACAGCAGCAGCTTATACAAACATTGACAGTGATGCAGTCATTACAGGGACAGGTGACCACATTACATGGACAGGTGACAACACTACAGGGACATGTTACCGCACTATAGGGACAGCAGGGACCCGCTGGAGGTCCTGCACAGCTAGAGCTGCTAGAGGAGGCTGGTAGCAGTTTATAGATTAAATCATGTTATGGCTAGTCATTTTGTATAATAACCACTAAGAATTTACTGGTTTTAATCCCGACTAGTAAGCTTTAGGTTTTATGTTTATTTTTGTAACCTAAACATATAATCATCTTTGTATCTGAACCATTCATGTATGTTTTTCACCAATTTAATAGATGGAATGGGTGTATTAATGTCCACATCTGTAATCGAATTTGTTTTTATGAATGAATGGTCGATTTGGTTAATACATTGTTTAATTACAATTCATTTGTAGATTTCACTTTGTATGTGATCTCACTTTATTTTATCATGGATAATGTCATGTCATGGTTATGATTTAATGAAATCAACAGGTAATTGTATTTTCTTGTGACTGAAGAAAAATGGCACCAAAATCAGCCACAAGGTCAACCCTGGTGCAACAACAACGCCACCCCAACAGCACCACCACCACATCGGTCACTTATGCCCAACTTTCAGGCAATGATTGACCAGCTGTCACTGCTGCTTTGCACACGTGAACAAACAAATGGCGATGACAGCCATACTTCGAGAACGGTTGCAGAAGGACTTAACCGTTTTTCTAAAGTGCACTTGACCAAGACTTATGAAGTGCAAACCCTATATTACAAAGTACTGAGGGAGTTGTTGAATTAACTCATGGTTTGAAAATTGAGACTGTTTTCCCCCCGCATAAGCAACTAACTGCTCTGTGGAAAATCGATTAATTTTTTCCACTTGTACTCTTCTAGACAAGTGCTCTAACATGGTGGAATTCCAATGTTATAACGTTACATGATATTGCATAAGCAATGACTTGGACGAACTGAGACAGAAAACGAGTGACGAAGTTACTGTCCAAGGAAACCAAGACGAAAAAGTTCAAGGTCAAATTATGGATATGAAAGGTGAAGGGTACTGCTGTTATAGGAACAACCAACTTTTCAGTAAGCTAGCACTGCTAGTTGTTAGATGTTTCCTGAGGAGTCCTAACAAATTGAAAGGAACGTCGCGGATGCCGACATGATCCATGGAAATATTGTAGCATCAAATCCCCGAAAACCATGCAAGAGACTGTGAAAATGGCCACGAACTAATGTATAAAGAAAGTCATCACCATTGCTGAAAGACATGCTGAGAACAAAAGGAAGTTTGAAAACACTTCCCGAAACAACCAAAACCAACAACAACAGAACAAGAGGCAGCACAAAGTCAAGTGCTTATACTGCAAGGGATTGGTGAAAAAGAAGCCATACCGAGGATCTAAACCCCTATGCGCCTAAATGCAACTATCACAACAAGGACCGTGTGCTCCAAAAAAGCCACAAATGCAACAAAATTTGACCATTTTGGCCCATGACTGTAGGAGTGCGGGTAAATGCCAACAATGCTACAATCAAAGGCCACTATGTCAGTCCCGAAATCTACTTGCTTCGAGTGTGGAGTTCAAGGACATTTCAAGACGGAATGTCCAAAGGTGAAGAACAACAAAAACCGTAGAAATCAAGTTGGTAATGACCGGGCTCCAGCCAAAGTGTATGCATGGACGTGCAGGGACAAACCAGACTCCAACTTCAATGACGGTACGTTCCTTCTAAACAACCGAATAATGCTTTCTATATTATTTGATACTGGTGCCGATAGGAGTTTTGTGTCTACTGCATTTAGTTCCCAAATGGATATCACGCCATCTACCTTAGATCACTATTATGATGTCGAACTAGCTGACGGGAGAATAATTGGGTTAAACACTATCCTTAGGGGTTGCACATTAAATCTCCTGAACCACCCATTCAACATAAATTTAATGCCCGTAGAACTTGGTAGTTTCGACGCTATAATTGGTATGGATTGGTTGGCAAAGTACCAAGCAATCATTGTGTGTGCCGAGAAGATCGTTCGTATCCCCTGGGGAAATGAAACATTAATTGTTCATGGTGACGGAAGCAACCAGGGACACGAGGCTCGTCTGCACATTATCTCGTACTCCAAAACACAAGAATACATGCTAAAAGGATGTCCAGTCTTTTTGGCACATGTTACTACAAAGGAGGTTGAAGACAAGTCGGAGAAGAAGCGACTTGAGGACGTACCAATAGTTCAAGACTTTCCTGAAGTATTTCCTGAGGACTTGCCGGGTCTTCCTCCGACTCGACAAGTGGAGTTTCAAATTGATTTGGTACCTAGTGCTGCACCTGTAGCACGGGTACCTTATCGATTGGCGCCTTCCGAAATGAAAGAGTTATCGGAGCAACTAAAAGAGCTGTCCAACAAAGGATTTATAAGACCCAGCTCCTCACCCTGGGGAGATCCGGCCTTGTTTGTCAAGAAGAAGGATGGATCATTCCGGATGTGCATTGACTATCGGGAATTAAACAAACTGACAGTGAAGAACCGTTATCCACTCCCCAGAATTGATGATTTATTTGATCAGCTTCAAGGGTCGAGTGTCTACTCGAAGATCGACCTAAGGTCAGGTTATCACCAACTGAGGGTTCGAGAAGAAGACATTCCAAAAACTGCTTTCAGGACCCGTTATGGCCATTATGAATTTCAAGTTATGCCGTTTGGTTTGACAAACGCACCTGCCGTATTCATGGACCTTATGAATCGGGTTTGCAAACCATATCTGGATAAATTTTTGATTGTCTTTATTGACGATATTCTGATATATTCGAAGAACAAGCATGAACACGAAGAGAACCTTAAGCTAATCTTAGAGTTGCTTAAGAAAGAGGAGTTGTATGCCAAATTTTCCAAATGTGAATTTTGGATTCCCAAAGTATAGTTCCTCGGTCACGTGATCGATAGTGAAGGAATTCATGTGGATCCAGCCAAGATTGAATCCATTAAAGATTAGACATCTCCTAAGTGACCAACAAAGATTCGTCAATTTTTAGGTCTTGCTGCGTATTATCGAAGATTCATTGAAGGGTTTTCAAAGATCGCCAAACCAATGACTAAGCTTACCCAGAAAAAGGTCAAGTTTGAGTGGGGTGATAAACAAGAAGCAGCTTTTCAACTATTAAAGCAGAAATTGTGCAGTGCACCAATCCTTGCCTTACCTGAGGGAAGCGAAGATTTCATCGCATACTACGACGCTTCAAAGAAGGGTTTGGGCGCCGTGTTGATGCAAAGAGAAAAGGTGATTTCTTATACATCACGCCAGTTAGAAATTCATGAGAAGAACTATACGACTCATGATTTGGAACTTAGAGCAGTAGTGTTCGCTCTTAAGATTTGGAGGCACTATCTATACGGAACCAAGTGTACAGTGTGCACTGATCACAAGAGCTTACAACACATTCTTGATCAGAAGGAACTAAACATGAGACAACGCCGATGGTTAGAGTTACTTAGTGATTACGATTGCGATATTCGTTATCACCCAGGAAAAGCCAATGTCGTTGCTGATGCTTTAAGCAAGAAAGAACGAGAACCACCGTTAAGAGTTCGAGCCTTAGTTATGACTATTAGTTTGGACCTTCCCAAACAAATCTTGAAGGCTCAGACTGAAGCACGGAAACCAGAGAACATCAAGAATGAAGATGTTGGAGGAATGTTGGTTGAAAACGCTAAAAATCCAGAGGCGATTAACGCTAAATATCTTGAGGCGTTAGGGACGGAAAAGTTGGAAACCCCTGTGCAGATGGAACCCTATGCCTCAATGGAGGAGTTGCTAACCTTGTTATGGCGATTTGTGGACGGTGATCATGCATGAGTCCCACAAATCAAAATACTCTATACATCCGGGTTCTGACAAAATGTACCAAGATATGAAGAAGCTATATTGGTGGCCCAATATGAAAGCCGACATTGCCACCTATGTAGGCAAGTGTTTGACCTGTGCTAAGGTCAAGGCCGAACATCAAAGGCCATCGGGATTATTAGTACAACCCAAGATACCTGAATGGAAGTGGGACAACATCACTATGGATTTTGTTATGAAGCTTCCTAAGACGTCGCAAGGCTACAACACCATTTGGGTGATCATTGATCGACTCACTAAGTCTGCGATCTTCACACCGATGAGAGAGACTGGTACCTTGGATAAACTTGCAAGAATGTACCTAAAGGAGGTGGTCACGAGACATGGAATACCTGTCTCAATCATTTGTGATCATGACCCGAGGTACGCATCCAACTTCTGGAGGTCACTTCAGAATGCTTTAGGTACTAATTTGGATATGAGTACTGCGTACCATCCACAAACAGACGAGCAAAGCGAGAGGACAATTCAAACTCTCAAGGATATGTTGTGTACTTGCGTGATCGATTTCGGAAAAGGTTGGGTTAATCAATTTTATCAGAGATGATCGAGAGGACTTTTCTTTTATAACATAGCTATCATGCTAGCATAATGGCCGCACAATTCGAAACAGCACTTTATGGTTGAAAGTGTCGTTCACCTGTTTGTTGGACCGAAGTTGGAGAAGCTCAGATCCTCGGTCCTGAAACTGATCAGAAACGACTGACTAGAATGATCCCAAATAAGCAAAGGATGCAAGCGCTCGTGATCGACAAAACGTTACGCTCGATCTGAAGCGTATTAAACCGATGGGAATTCTAACGTCAGAAGATAACGTTATGCTTAAAGTTTCGCTTGGAAAGGGGTTCGTACGTTTTGGCAAAAGGCGGAAGTTAAACCCTAGGTATGTTAGACCTTTCAAGGTGTTAGGAAAGGTTGGAGAGGTTTCTTATAAACTCGAGCTTCTAGAAGAGCTAAGTAGGGTTCACAATACATTTCATGTATCAAATTTGAAAAAGTGCTATGCCGATGAACCGTTAGCCGTTCCGTTGATGACTTCATTTTGATGAAGCTTCAATTTGTTGAGGGAAAACCCGTTGAGATCGTGTATGGGACCCGGTGAAGTTAAACGGTTTTAAGCGAAGCCACATTCTCTATAATCAAGTTCGATGGAACTCCAGAGAGGTCCTGGTACACGTGGGGAATTGTGAAGACCAATTTAGAAAGAAATACTACTCCTCTTCACAAGATCGCAACGTCATCAGGTGTTGAATCTAAGCCTTGAGGACAAGGCTCCGTTTAACGATTGGAAGTCTATAATACACCCTGGTTGTGTTCAAGTCATTGACACGTCGATAACTCCACAATGTACCTTTTAGTATTGTACGCGTTTGCTTTATATCGTAAACGTTAGCTAAATCACGTGTAAGCTAAAAAATTTAGAGTTCATGTAAACGGGGTATCATAACAATTTAGCTGTTTTACATCCAATCAAGTATTAAATAATGTACCTTTTGTATTGTACGCGTTTGCTTTAAATCGTAAATGTTAAGCTAAATCGCGTAAGCTAAAAATTAGCGTTCAATGTAAACGGGCATCAAACAATTAAATGTTTACATCAAGCAAGGGTTAAGTAATTATTTTGAGGATAATTATTAACTTTGTTCATTTTATTTTTATCGGATACGTAAAGTGCATACGTTTCACGATAAATTAAGTTTAGACATACCCGGAACCACAAAAAAAAATAAAAAATTCTACACTTCAACAAATGCCCACATTTATACCCAGCACATAAAAGTTACAAAAATATATCATATATAGCATATATGTGCCAAAATTATAGCAAATTATACAAAGAAATATCAAAACTTGGTCAACTTGGTCTTTGTACTTCACTAGTTCATTAAACACACCATACCTTGTTACTTTGACTCAAGACACAAAGACAAGAATCCCTAAAACCCTCTAGGTGTTTTGTTGAACACTATTGGTAATTTTTGACCAAGACTTCACATATAAGGTGCAAGTAACTAGAGAGATACACATACACATGAACACTTAGCAAGAAAATCAACAAAAACCCTCCCCTCTACATCTCTATATGCTAAGGCATACCACCAAGCCCTAACCAAATCCATACTAAATTTTATACAACCCATACACTCCTACACACATCCATCCTAAGATATTCTAAGGTGATCCCAAGCATTGGCTAACCATATTCAAGTGATTATCAAGTAAAAGGAAGACTAGGGTTTTTACTTGGAAAGCTAGGGTTTTCATTGTGCAAGCTTTGATTTTAAGGCTAAACAAGGGTTTAGCACTTGATTATCATCATCATCATACATCATAAGGTCTACTAGAACCCTTTATGTTCTTACAATATTCATTTTCATGCATATGTTTATTCTATTTTAGCTTAAATCACCATTTAGGATTTTATTATGAAAATGAAGTTTTTACTTGAAATGATCATTTGGATTACTTTTATATATGTTGTGATGTTACTTATATCATGTTAAAAGGGATGAGAAACTAATGTACCATGATGTTTTGGTGTAAAAATGATCATGTGTTAATTAGGGTTTATAAAAGTTCTTAATATGTTTCTAGTAAAAGAAATACAAATGGCATGATAAGATTAATTATGGACTTATATTAATGTAATATGATCATTAAAATAAAGTTATAACAAGATGGGAAGACTTGTACACTTGTGATTATTATGTAAAAATAGTCATACATAAAACTAGTAACTTATAGTTAAAAATGAAAGTTATGTTTTATAAGTAATATGTTGGACTTGTAATGTTGGACAAAAGGACTTTGATGGACCTATGGACATAATATACATATGACATATGACCTATATAAAGTATAAGACTTGTGGTAAAAAGTATAAAGTGGTAAGTATAAAAACAAGGTTGAAAATGGACTTATCAAACTCATGCAAACCTTCTGTCCAAAAAGGTATAAAAGTATACTTATTTTATACTTTTATAAGATAATACATTTCACGACGATTCCGAAAAGGTAAGAAACTTGTCAAACGGATTAATAACGAAAAAGTTACGTTAAAAACGAGTTATACGTTAATTAAACGGAGTTTATAAAATAACTTTTATAAAACTTATATCAAACAGCAAGGTTGGATAATTTTATCAAATAAAACACATTTTTAGGATTCTAAAATGATAAGAATCATGATTTTTCAATTTATAACGAATAAGTTACATTTTTCCAGGATTCAAAAATGATAAGATTAAATTCTCACGGATACACTTTCAATTTATACACGAATAAGTCATGAATTCATCGCGGTTTTGAGAGAAGTATACTAGTATTATTAATCTAATTGATTTTATTAGAAACTACTTATAATGTAAAAATCATACCTAGTCATGACAGAAAGTTAATTATTTTGTAAACGTATAAATTACTAGGATTTTCCATAACGAGAACGTCCTCGTAAGATTCCACCTAAACAAAAAAACGGAGATCTATTCTATGAATAAAATACAACACTTACGGTTTTACGAAGATCAAAAAACTATATAAGCTGAAACTCCGTCTGGTGTCGAACAGTATATCTAGTTACTGTTGCATTAGAGGACCTAAAATTATAATATGTTCAAATATCGATAACGCCGTCTAATTTACTATAAATATCAGTGGTCATATCGATATCTCGCAATAGTATCACGACTAGCAACCGATGAATGTTATGACGATTTTACCAAAAGTCTTTTGGTATATATAAGCGGTTTTAATTTTATAAACATGTTTTCACTCAAACATTTAGATGGTGATTAGTCTATATAGACTTAGCATGGTTATGGATGTACTTATATGTGATTAGTACTTATACGACCTTTAATTGTATGTCTTAAAATGTCAACAATAATGTTGGTGAATTCATAGGTTTGTAAAATGTATAATGTAGGACCGCAAGATTTCCCCATGACAATGCAACAAATGCAAACATCATAAAATGTAATTACGTTTCCCTAAGCTCATGACACTGAAGCTCGACATGTTTGAATTGCAATATAAATTGTTAACATTGCCCGTGATGATGTTCTAACCCACAACATCCCAAATCCGACATGGTATACGTCCGTTGTCCGGCAAACCGGCACAGTGAGCATGACTCATCCGAACGGGGATGTCAATCCCAAATAGATCTATTTATAACATTCGCGCTCACAACAAATAATTGACAGTTCATGATAATGGGCTCAAAGGGTTATCGTTACTTAGGCAAACACGTAATCGTAATGTGAAATGTCCACTTGTGTCCAATTGTAAAACATGCATATGTTTCTCACCCTAAAACTTGTAAATCATTATAAATATAAAACGTGGGGCTATGAACTCACCTTGAGTGAGTGAATCGATAATGTAAATCAAATGCGTGAAAATGCGTCACAAATACGCCCGAATGCAACCTAATTGATTATAGGTCGTATGAGTACTAAGCACTTTGAATAACTAATGTGGTATATAATTCTATATAGCTACATCACCATCTAATTGTATTTGTGAAATCATATTCATAAAGTAAAAACGTTTATAAATATCTCTTTAGTGAAAACGGCGTAACTTTATCGTTTTAAGTCTGTTTCTTACGTTTATTATGTCCACGCTTTCGTATTAAGACGAGTTATCAAAATATTACATTTTCATATTTTAAGTCCTTTGGTGAACTGTACTTTTTACTGTTCATAAACTTTTATAAAATTAATCGTCGTAAACTCGTAAATGTCGTATTTTATTCGTTTTAACTCCGTTTTTAGTGATTCTTTCGAGCACGTCTTTGTAATTAAAAGTTCTATTTATTTATGATGTTTTCAAAATAAAATACCTGATGTGAACAGTAACTTTTATAAAATTATTTTTATAAAAGTATTTATTATCGTAAACTTGCGAAATGCATAACTCCTTCGTTATTGATCCAAAAATTATGATTCTTAATGTTTTGGAATCCTAAAAATATGTACTATCTGAGAAAAATAATCATTTGTATATATCAGAAGTGAATTGTGTTAAGTTTTTATAAAATTTCTTTTATAAAACACTTTTTATAACTAAATCTTGAAAATTACGTATCTCCTTCGTTATAGCTCGGTTTTTCGAGTTTCTTACCTTTTTGGAATCCTCATGAGATATAGTATTTTATAAAAATATAAAATGAATAGGTTATTTTTCGAATTAAAACAGAAACATTTGAGGTTTTGTTAAAATGTGTTTTAAACTTGTTTTTGTAACTTTCTCGTTTAGCAACTTTGTTACAAGTCCATTATAACACTTAACTCCATAAGTCTTACATACTTAGGGTCCTTAGTCCATGATTTGTCCAAATATTGTCAAAGAATCACAAGATTCATAAGTCTACATACTTAATTGTTCATGAATTTTTATAAATACACTTTTTAGGTAACTAGTTTTTGTAAGCTTTTATACATAAACCACACTTGTACAATACTTATACATCCATTATCACATGATACTAACATTCATATAACATATGTAAAAGTATACCAAAACATAAACAAGTGTAAAAATCCATTTTACAAGTAAATACGTTTCGTAGATGGTGATTAATTACATAGACATAATATACATATAAAATCACAAATGTAAAGAGATTAAGGTTTTTAAATAACCTTAATATGATGTATGGTGATGAACAACAATGATCTAAACCTTTGTTTAGCTATTTAACCCAAGCTTCCAATACAAAAGAAACCCTAAATCTAAGGAAAACCCTAATATTGAACCTTCTTGCTTTAACACTTGTAAACCCTAAACCAAGCCTTCTAAACACCTTAGGATATCTTAGATATGATGTAGGAATACTTGTAAATGTGGTAAATAAATTTTGTATGAATTATTTGAGGTGATTGTGGTTGGTCGTGGGTTTGGAGAGGATAGATAAGAGAGATTGTGAGTTTTTCACCTAAGAAATGAAATGTGCGCGTGTATCTTTCTAGTTGCTTGCATTATATACACATTTGACTAGTCCAAGACTTCCTAAGAAAGTCTAAGACATAAAGAGGGAAATAAGGAAGTCTTTGGTCAAGGTACTAATTAAAAGACATAAGGTTTAATGAGGTAAAGTTGTACAAGACCAAGTTGGAAGTGCTCCTTGTCCTCTTTTCTTATTGTTTCCATGGGTTAGGGGGGGGGAAGGGGTGTACAATTTGATTTTTGATATCTTGGAATAATATCTAGTAATGCTTGAAGTTTAAATGTAAAAGGTTAATGTAGAAGTAAATACTTTGTAAATGATATGCACTAGTTAGTTTATTTTATGTACAATATGACTAACAATGACAACATGGGTAAAGTTTTATAAAACTTTAGGTATTGGGTATAAAAATGGGTATTTGTTGAAGCGTAGAAAAGTTTTGGTGGTTCCGGGAATGCCTAAACGTATTTTATCGCGAAACGTAAACACTTTACGTAACCAATAAAAATAAAATGTGCAAAGATAATAATTATACACCAAATAATTATCTAACACTTGCTTGACGTAAACATTTAATTGTTTGATGCCCGTTTACATTGAATGATAATTTTTAGTTTACGCGATTTAACTTAACGATATAAAATTAAAAGCAAACGCGTACAATACTAAAAATAAACAGTGGATTATATAACGTCGTAAATGACCCTAAAACACGGGGTGTTATAGTCTTCCCCCGATAAGTGAGCCTTGTCCTCAAGGCTTAAGACGCGGCACTTAACGACGGTGCGGTCTTTGTGAAGAGGTGTGGATACTTCTTCCGGAATTGATTTTCACGTTCCCATGTAAACTCAGGACCTATCCTAGACTTTCATTGAACCTTGACAATTGGGATACGGCTTTGCTTCAACCGTTTAACTTCACGATCCATGATCTCTACTGGTTCCTCAACAAAATGAAGTTTGTCATCAATGTGTAGTCCATCCAATAGCACTTCTTCAAGTTGGATACATGAAATGTATTGTGAACCCTGCTCAGCTCTTAAGGAAGTTCAAGCTTGTAAGCAACGACTCCAACATTTTCCAACAATTTGAAAGGTCCAACATATCTGGGGTTTAGCTTCCCCCGTTTGCCAAAATGTACTACTCATTTCCAAGGTGAAACCTTGAGCATAACTCTATCTCCAACTTGAAATTCCATCGGCTTGCGCTTTAAATCGGCGTAACTCTTTTGTAGATCAAGAGCATCTTGAATTCTTTGCTTGATCTGAATGATTTTCTCGGTTGTCTCTTGAACTATCTCTGGACCAGTGAGTTGAACTTCTCTAACCTCGGCCCAACAAACAGGTGAACGACACTTTCGACCGTAAAGTGCTTCAAATGGTGCAACCTTAAGGCTAGCGTGATAGCTATTGTTATATGAAAACTCGACTAATGGAAAATGGTTAACCCAACCCTTTCCAAAGTCGATCACACAAGCACGCAGCATATCCTCGAGAGTGTAAATAGTCCTCTCGCTTTGTCTGTCAGTTTGTGGATGATATGCAGTACTCATATACAAATTCGTACCTAAGGCCTTCTGAAGTGACCTCCAAAAATTTGATGCAAACCTAGGGTCGCGATCACAAATGATTGAGACGGGTATCCCATGCCTTGTGACTACCTCTTTCAGGTACATTCTAGCTAATTTTTCCATGGGATCAGTTTCCCTCATTAGTACGAAGATTGCGGATTTAGTGAGTCGGTCAACAATCACCCAAATGGTGTCACAACCTTACGACGACTTAGGAAGCTTCGTGATAAAATCCATCATGATATTATCCCACTTCTATTGAGGTATCTAGGGTTGCACCAACAAACCCGATGGCCTTTGGTGTTCAGCCTTGACCTTAGCGCATGTCAGACATTTACTAACATAGGTGGCGATGTCGGCCTTCATATTAGGCCACCAATATAGCTTTTTCATGTCCTGATACATCTTGTCAGAACCCGGATGGATAGATTATTTTCATTTGTGAGACTCGTGCATGATCACAGTCCGCAAATCGCCATAACAGGGTAACCAATTGCCATTTAAGCATAGAGTTCCATCCGCGCGGGGTTCCAACTTTTTTGTTCTAAGTTTCTTTGGATCCTTTAAATTTTCAATCAACATACCTCCAACATCTTTGTTCTTGATGTTCTCTGGTTTCTGTGCTTCAGTCTGAGCATTCAAAATTTGTTTGGGGAGATTCAAACCAATAGTCACGACTAAGGCTCGAACCCGTAATGGCTTATTCCGTTCTTTACGGCTTAATGCATCGGCCACTACGTTTGCTTTTGCCGGGTGGTAACGTATTTCACAATCATAATCGCTGAGCAACTCTAACCAATGACGTTGTCTCATGTTCAGCTCCTTTTGATCAAGAATGTGTTGTAAACTCTTGTGGTCAGTGAACACCGTACACTTGGTTCCATACAGATAGTGTCTCCAGATTTTCAAAGCAAATACCACTGCACCAAATTCCAAATCATGAGTCATATAGTTCTTCTCATGAATCTTCAATTGGCGTGATGCATAAGCAATCACCTTCTCTCTTTGCATCAACACATCGCCCAAACCTTTGATCGAAGCATCGCAGTATATGATAAAATCTTCGCTTCCTTCGGGTAAAGCCAGAATTGGTGCACTACACAACTTCTGCTTCAACAGTTAAAACGTTGCTTCTTGTTTGTCGCCCCAAACAAACTTGACCTTATTCTGAGTAAGCTTGGTCATTGGCTTGGCGATCTTTGAAAATCCTTTGATGAATCTTCGGTAATACCCAACAAGACCTAAAAATTGCCGAATCTCTGTTGGCGTTTTAGGAGATGCCTAATATTTTATGGATTCGATCTTGGCGGGATCCACGTGAATGCCTTGACTATCAATCACGTGGCCAAGAAATTGTACCTTGGGAACCCAAAATTCGCATTTTGAGAATCTAGCGTACAACTCCTCTTTCTTAAGCAATTCCAGAATTGCCTTAAGATGTTCTTCGTGTTCATTCTTGTTCTTGGAGTAGATGAGAATATCGTCGATAAATACGATCACAAATTTATCTAAAAATGACTTACACACGCAGTTCATGAGATCCATAAATACCGCTGGTGCGTTCGTCAAGCCAAATGGCATAACTTGGAACTCATAATGACCATATCGAGTTCTGAATGCCGTCTTCGGAATATCTTCTTCCCGTACTCGAAGCTGATGATAACCTGATCACAAGTCTATCTTAGAATAAACACTGGATCCTTGTAGTTGATCAAATAAATCATCGATCCTTGGGAGTGGATAACGATTCTTCACCATTAGCTTGTTTAGCTCTCAGTAGTCAATGCACATTCGAAACGATTCATCCTTCTTTTTTGAAAAACAAGACCGGAGCTCCCTAAGGTGAGGAACTAGGTCTTATGAAGCCCTTGTCAGAAAGTTCATAGAGTTGGTCAGTTAGCCTTAAAATATGTCGGCTAATACGGAATTACATTAGTTTACATTAGCCGGACACACAGGGACTGGAAATGTCAAGTGTAGTAAGTAGATCGTGTCCCGGGCTATATATATCCCCTCCATACTTCCATGGAGGGGTGAGGAAAAACATTTGTCTCATAAGTAGTGTGTTTCTCTCTAGAAAATACACACACTCTTTCCTTTCTCTCTCTAATAAAATGGCAACTTATTTGTTTAATCCTCCCTGACCTCCGGATCGTCCCTTATGAAGTGAATCTTTATGGGTAACAATTGAAATTAGAGCTGCAGGGTGTATTGTATCATTTATTTGTTGTCTCGTTACTGTTTATGTCCAGTTACTGTTCATTCAAAATAACATTTGTCCTAGTTTAACGACATTCACGAACAACAACACAGCAAACACGATACATAACACTACAAACGATCTGAATAAGATTCACTTAAACGTCAAAACGGCTTTGAAATTTGGACTAATGTCAAGTGATCACGAAGTTTATCTAGTATCCCTTATTTGAGATTGAAGTGGGTTCCACGAAGGCATCTACTTATTTCATCATCGAGACTTCCTTCTAGTTTCTACCCCTTTTCTTCAAACCCAATCTATCGATTGATGACTTGCTTGAACGTATACAGTTATGATTGAGACTTGGATTATCTAGTTATACCCGATGTAAGGAGTTACATTGTAGTACTCACGGGTTATAGCTATCACTTAAAGGAGTTATGTTGTAGTGCTCAGTGTCACACGCAGATGCCGATGTGGATAGTCTCAAGAGGTGTTGTACGTATTTTGGCTCTTAATTGAGTGTATAGGGTACTTAGAGGCTTTCTTCTGCACTGTTCTTCAATTAACAACAGTGCAAGCTTAAGTAACAAATTTGGGGGATTCTACTTCATTTTCAAGTTTGGTATATCGGGTTTACTTCACCAAGTGGTCACAGCAATAGCCGACAGAATACGAGGTTGGTAAGTTAGCCAAAGAGTATAAGGTTAAGATGTGATCAGCAACTCTCACGGGATATTTGAAGCTACTAAACGTCAATGATACTTCACAGTCTCAGCAAAATCTTTCAAAGTTCTTCAATGTCTTTCATAACTTTTCAAGATTGTTGCTTATGACAAGAACTTCTCGTGTATATGGGCGTACACGTCAATGATACTTCTGAGAGTTCAAAACCATCATGGGGGAATACGTACTTTGATACTTTAATGTTATCAGGTCAACTTCCAGGGGGAAGTAGTTTATACTACTTCACTTAGTATGGTTTGTGAAGTATTCTGCATGCGTGAGAAGAATTGTTGCTGATCTCTTGCATGTTCCCCCGAACGGATATTCACCAAGACCGAATGTCATGATACAGTATAGAAGCAGTATTAGATGGTGTGGTTGACTGTTTCTTCTACTAAATTCCGCTGTGCACTTTAAATGTCAATGTTAGAAGATCGTTCAAGCTATATCAACGTTTCAGAATCTGCTAAAGATACGGATGTTGATTTGGGGGGAAGCTGATTCAAAAACTTTGCCAAAAAGAAGTCTATGAAGAAAGCTTTTTAAGACATGCTCCATGATTTGGGGGGAAGTTAATCCAACTCATGCATACTACAATGGTTCCAGAACAAGTCAAGACATAGAAGATCCAAGCTGGAGTACAAGTATCAAGACTAGAAGACAAAGACGACATCTTCAGCATTGGAAGCGCGTTGGATGTCATTTCATTATGTTGTATTTGTACTTGTTAGGAACATTGTAAGTAATTTCGTATGCCCACATATTGGGGGAAGATTGTTAGCCTTAAAATATGTCGGCTAATACGGAATTACATTAGTTTACATTAGCCAGACACGCAGGGACTAGAAATGTCAAGTGTAGTAAGTAGATCGTGTCCCGGGCTATATATATCCCCTCCATACTTCCATGGAGGGGTGAGGAAAAACATTTGTCTCATAAGTAGTGTGTTTCTCTCTCTAGAAAATACACACACTCTTTCCTTTCTCTCTCTAATAAAATGGCAACTTATTTGTTTAATCCTCCCCGACCTCCGGATCATGTCTCTTGTTAGTGAAATCTTATGGTTAACATGGTCTGACAATTCTTTTATTTCGGACGGGGCCAACCGATAAGGTTCCCGTGCTACAGGTGCAACACCAAGTATCAAATTGATTTGGAATTCCACTTGTCGAGTCGGTGAAAGACCCGGCAGTCCTCAGGAAATACTTCAGGAAAATTTTGAACGATCGGTACGTCCTTAAGTCGCTTCTTCTCCGACTTGTCTTCAATCTCCTTTGCAGTAACATGTGCCAAAAAGATAGGACGTCCTTTTAGCATGTACTTCTGTGTTTTAGTGCACGAGATGAGGTTCAAACGAGTCTCGTTTCCCCGGTCGCTTCCGTCACCGTGAACAATCAGCGTTTCATTTCCCCAGGGAATATGAACGATTTTCTCGGCACAAACGATGACAACTTGGTACTTTGCCAACCAATCCATACCAATAATGACGTTGAGACTACCAAATTCTACGGGTATTAAGTATATGTTGAATGGGTGCTTTAAGAAATTTAATGTACAACCCCGAATGATAGCATTTAACCCAATTATTCTCCTGTCAGCTAGTTCAACATCATAATAATGATCTAAGGTAGATGGTGTGACATCAATTTGGGAGCTAAATGCAGTAGACACAAAGCTTCTATCGGCACAAGTATCAAATAAGACAGAAGCATAGCGGTTGTTTAGAAGGAACATATCCGTAATGACGTTTGAGTCTAGGTTTGTCCCTGCACGGCCTACCGCATACACTTTCGCTGGAGCATTACCATTTCCACCTTAGTTACCAAGGTTGTTGTTCTTTAGTTTTGTATAATCCCTCTTGAAATGTCCCTGGGCTCCACATTCATAGCAAGTAGGTTTTTGACCTGCCCTAGTGTCCCTTTGGTTGTTAGCAGTGTTGGCATTTATAGTACTCCTGCAGTCACGAGTCAGATGGCCAACTTGGTTGCACTTATGACATTTTAGAGTACATTGACTGTAATAGTGATAGTTGCATTTTGAGCACAGAGGTTTAGATCCTCCGTACGGTTTCTTCTCACCAGACCCTGCAGCATAAGCTTTGCCTTCTACCTCTTGTTCTGTTGTTGTTGTTGTTGGTTATCATCTTGCTTTCTTTTGTTTTCACTTTGTCATTCAGCAAAAGTACGGATTTTCTTGTCCATCAGCTCACTTGCAAATTCAATTGCATCCTGCATGGTTTTTGGCTTAGATTCCATTACACTCTCGTGAATCATGTCAGGCAAACTACCGACATATTTCTCAATCTTGTTTGACTCTTCAGGAAACATCCTAGCACACATCAATGCCAGTTCCTAAAATCTTTGGTTATAGCCTACCACGTCGGTACCTTTAACCTTCAAATTCCACATCTCAGCCTCCAGCTTCTTAGTCTCCCCCCTTGGGCAGTACTTGTCGGTCATCTTATTTTTCAGGTCTGTCCAAGTCATTACATACGCAACATCATGACCAACAGTCTTAACATGGGAGCTCCACCATGTTTGAGCACTTCCAAGAAGAGTATAAGTGGCAAACTTGATTTGGTTTTCCATAGAGAAGTTGCTTATAAGGAACACGGTTTTCATTCTTTCAAACCACTGAGTCAACTCGATGACTCCTTTAGTGCCTTTAAAGTATAGGGGTTTGCATTTCATGAAGTCTGGGAAGTGCACTTACGAGCAGGAGGAGCTTGTCTCCTTACACCCGTGCCTGAATTATGGCTGTCATCTCCATTCATGCTTCTGTCAGCGTCACGTGCTGCTAATGCATCAGCAACACCATGGTCGATCAGTGCCTTAAGTTGAGCATTGGTGACATATGTGGTGGTGGTTGTTGTGGCTGGTGTTGACCTTGTGGCTCTTTTTGGTGCCATTTTCTTCAATCACAAGAAAATATAATACCCGTTAGATTTCATAAAATCATAACCATGACATGACATATACCGAATAAATAAAGTGAGATCACATCACACAGTGAAATACACAACTGAATTGAAATTAACAATGGTGTAACTAAATCGACATTCATTCATAATAAATTCGATTACAGACATGACATAATACATCCCTTCCATATATAATCTGGAAACATACATGACCTGATTCGGTTACAAAATGGTCACTACCATTTGTTACAAAAGGAAATATAAACAACCTAAATCCTTACTAGCCGAGAGTTACTCGTAATACTTAGTAGGCTAAACAACATAGCTACAACATAACAACTCTAAGAGATATTACCGGCCTCCTCCGGTATCTCGGGCTGTGCTGGACCTCTAGTCCTGCTGACCCTGCAGTGCTATCACCTGTATCTGTAGTGTACTCACCAGTCTCAATGTCTCCATAAGTTGTGCCTGTCGAGCGTGGTCTGTTGCTCACAAGGCTGCAATCTCTACCTGATGACATAAAACTGTTCATTCTCTTCCTAACACTACTAAAACAGTAACGCCTGATGCCATTAACCTATAACGGCACAGTCTAGCAGCCATAGACCGTCCCCAGCCTCACAGAATGTCTAGCCTCTCTCTGCCATGTAAAGCAGTTGTAACAGGGAACATCTATCCCTTTGTAGTAAATACCGTAGGCTCTATACCTCTAGCATCATGTGCCTCATCCAGTCTCCCATAAATCTCGTATAGTCACTGCCTAACCTTATGCTAACCTCAATCCATCCGTCACCCAAGCGAGCTGTGTCATCATAGGTCTAAGTGAGATGAGCTCTCTCTACCTTATATATAAGGACCTAGAAGCAATAACACAACTCGAGCGCGAGTGTGATAAACCTCGCGTTGAGGTGCGAGAGATAGGGGTAGGAGGCGAGAGAGGGTGGGCGTGTGAGTGATTGAGCGGAGGGGGTGAGGTTAAGTAATAGTAGAAATGGATGGTGGTCCCGATGTGTGGAGAGTTCTCGAGGTGGGGTCGCTGATCGTATCTAAGATATAGGGTGATTGAGTGCGAGAGCGAGACTCGTCATCATGCCACAATGCGCGCTAGGGTTTGGTTAGATATGATAGGTGGGATGGAGCTAGTAAGTTGAATGAAAGTAATGTGACACGGCCTCCGGCAAATCAAACACTCTAATCCCAATGGATTAAGTAGGACTCGAGTAGTAGTGGAAGAGACTACAGTTATTAGTGTTATAGTATCTGAGTAGTGGTGATAGCAATCGGGGTAGTGGTATGACAATTTAATTGGTGAGGTGGTTGATTGTATCCAAATACGTCTATAAGAGATAATATCAATAGATAGTATGAGTAATAATATTACTAAGGATTAAGATGATACTTTTAATCCAAAGTAAAATTTAAACCTCCCGGTCGTATCCCACATCTGTGAATTGAGAATCGTTTAATTTCGTGATCGCTGCATTGAATGATTTCAAGGTTTTGGATTATGATTTTATTTCTACAACTAACAATGCAAAGACAAATAAAGGGAAGTTAAAAACGAAAGTAATTAAGATTAAAGCACAAAAACGATAACGAGAATCTAAAAACGCGACTTAATACCTAAACTATTAAAATTTAACCTTAGAACTATTTTTTTATTTTTTTTAAATCCTAAATGATTAAAAATAATTTTAGAAAAAAAATTATAATCTTTTTTATTATTTTTATTTTATTTATTATGAATTAAAAACTATTTGAATCTAAAAATTGATAAAAAATACTATATTAATTCTAAAAACTCTAAAAAGATTATGACAATTGCTTTAGACTGATGAATAATATAGTGTAAAATAAATATGTGGACAATGACTGAAGAATTAAAGCAGAAAATAAGCAAAGTAAGCACGAATATAAACGGAAAACATACAAAAGAAGTAAACGAAAAAGACCCATGGTCGATTTTATTAGTGTGGTGTTTGAGTTTGGTGTTATTAATGGAATTAACAAGTTTCCGACCCCTGTACCTCTTTTTTTTAAACATTTTTCTTTTTGAAAAAGCTAACTACTAATAAAAATAAGAAACTTTAATGAAAGCACTTTTTTCAGAACCTAAGAATAAGCCAGAAATAAGCAATGCAAAGTCACAGATTACTAAAAAGCCTTTTTTAACACTAAGCCTAAATTGTTGGGCTTTTTAAAGACTTAATAAGCAAAGGACAACTCAATAAGCTAAAGCAGGCTTATTTCTAAACCTAAAAAGCACTTATGACTAAAAAATAAGCAAATGCAATAAGCTAAAAAGCATCTAAGCCTAAGGACAGCTAACTTTAAAAGACTAAAAATGACTCTAGAGACACTCTTTTTTAAGCTAGAATAAAAGACTAATAAGCACTTATCAAAGGCTAAAAAAACAAATACAGATTAAGACCTATAAGCTAATGACTTAAATAAGCTGACATTAAGAACCTTAGCTCAAGAGATAAGCTAGAAAAGGAAATTGAAAGAGACAGACTACATTATTATATCTTTTTGGCTTTTTGAAAATGAAAACAGTTTAAAAGGACTTAGACAAGATTTTAAGCTAAACTAGAGGAGTAATAAGCACTAAGAATAAGTTGAAAACTAAAAACAGTAAAACACCAATACCCAAAGGACTCAAATAAGCTGGAATTAAGCTGATAAGTTCAAGAAATTAGCTAAAAAGATTAAGATGCATAAGACAGTTAAACTCCTTGTTTTGGAATTTTTATGCTAAATGACTACTAACTCTCTAGGTTCTAAAAGAAGAATGATGATTCAGAGAGCAAACACAGATGGAGAATTAACTTCAATAAGCTAAGAAAAACTATTTTTAACTAAATCCAACTAGAATTTAAACCTTAAAATAATCTACAAACAAGGACTTAAACCACTACCACTATTTGACTGTTTTGATCTAAGATGGTCAAAATGCAAACCAAAGCTTAATGACTCAAAACAGGTTGCATAGATTCAATTTAGACTCCATTATAAGTTCAATAACCACTCCTTTAGCATTCATTTAACAAATTCAGCAAATGAGCAACTTAGAACCACTATTAAACTAACAGATTTGAAATTTTGATAAATCAGTTAGGAAACTAAACAAAACTTAATCAAAGCTTATGAAAACTATATTTAAGACTAATTTTTAGCTTATGAAATCCATTTTGCTAGCTAACACAGCCTGCACAAGCATGTAATCCTGCATCAGCTTCTTATCCCAAACACCCCCTTAAATTTTGAAAATGCATTTTTGAACTAAATTAGACCTGAATAAGCTATGACTTTTGAGATCAGATTAAGAACCCTGAATATCTAAGACAAATAAGCTAAAATCTCAATGGGAATAAGTACTCAACTATAAGCTATATTATTAAGCTAAATTGACTAAAAAAAGCAGATTTTATTAAAACACAACTTAAACTAATCTAAACTATAAACTTAATTCATTAAGCAATCATTAGACAGATTAAGCATAACTAAGCATAGAATAAGCACAAATAAGCAACAAAAATAAGCAGAATGATAAGCAGTGAAACAGTAAATGAGCAGTAGAATAAAATGATGAACTTACTTTTGCCTTTGCTCTAAACAAGGCTACACAATGCTCAAAAGAGCTTATCAACAAGCTGCTTAAACAATAAGCTATGAATAAGCCCTATAAGCCCATCCATTTTTGGCTTATCTTCTTATTGGCTTATTCAACTTTTTGAGTAAATTTTAAGGTAAATGCTTATTCAGTTTAAGCCTTAGGTGAACCAAACTAAATAAGCAGTAGCTTAAAACAGTGAAGACAACTTAATTAGCTTATTAGCTTATTATTAAACAAGCTCAAATCATGATTGCATTTAAGGTAAAAACAAAATTTAAAACTGAATGAAATTAATTTTATTGATCTTAAAAGTGATTACAAGCTGCTTAAAAAGAGATTACATTCAAAAGAAAACAATAAGCTAAGATAACAATTAAGCTACTAAGAACTTGAATTAAGCTAAAATCCTACACGTCTTGCTCTATGTGTGAAAGCCTCCTTTTATAGGGGTGAGAGGAACCTTCTAGCCTTTAGGACGCTCCCATGATCTCTAATCCTGGCCCTTCAATCAAACCGCCTCACAATCATCATCTTTTGAGCCGTTGGATTACGTGCCACGTCCTAATAGCCAATGGTATTGCTGGGGATTGCTAGCGTGGCTAATTGGGGTGTCAGCGTTGTCAGGATTCCTTTTAGAAGCACTAAGGGGCGTGTGTGGGTGAGTGATTTGATTTTACCTGCGTGTGTGTGCCCTATGTAAAAAATAAGGGGGAAATGAAAGAGATGTACAGTAAGTTTTGACCCCGTTGTTATGACATTGACTTTGACCCGGGTATGATTGTTAGGCTTGGGCTTTTTATTTAACATTGGGCCAAGAAAAGGGTTTTGGACATGGAAAGTTTTATTTATAAGGCTATGGTTTAATATGATTCAAGTGTTAATGGGCTGACCCGACCCATTAAACGGGTGCGGGTTGGCCCATTAAACATGAATATGACTTCGGCTTCGGTTTTCCGTGCTCTTTCCATTCTCGGGCTCGGTTTTGTCCGTATTGGCTTTATTTTTGTCCTTTTATTTAATATCCATACCTGCAAGACACAAATTACAAAATGCACAAATACAATGCATTTTTATATCATTTTCGATCATTATTGGTCTTTTTAGCTCGTTTTATTAGGTAAAAGGTATGTGTATTTAAGCATATGCCAAAATCCCCCATACTAAGCCATTGTCGTGTCCTCACGCAATGTCATAAATACAAACTTAGAAAACCAAGAATTTTAACCCCTTTAGACTAATTACCTCGAAAAGTAGCTAAGTGTTCATCTAAGGGGATTAAGAAATTACTAGTTTTGAAAATCCCCCTGTTTTACCATTTTTACGCATTTATTATTAGCATACATTCATATCATAACTTCACGGAACAAGAAACACTAAAAAGAAAAATTCATCGTCCTCGATTTTTCACCCACCCCAAACCAAGCTTAAAAAAGAAATCATTGTTAAATACAAGTTAAGATGCTAACACTACTCATAGATGCTAATTGTGAAAGCATTGCCACTTTCCACTCCCTTATTCCTAAATCTCTAAAGATTTTATTATTATCATTATTGGTGACAAATAAATTAATTGCCTTATTCACATAAAGTAAACCCGGTTTAGACCACAATTAGTTTGAAATCCTTTCCTAAAGAGACGATATAGTGAGAATAAGGTCCACATTAAGGTTCTAATTTCGCGCGATTTAGGGGTTATCCTTTTTAGATAACCCCGGAGTCGAAATTTGGCTTTATTTTTATTATTATTGTAACATTATTAAACCTCAGTCCTTTAAAAAACTGTCGCATCGGTATGTGAGCCGACCATGGTCCAGGAGTCTTATTTCGACCTCGGTGATCCTCGACCTTTTAGAAGGCTGCAACATCGGTTGTGAGCCGGCAAGATGCAGCAAACTTTTATCAGTCTCGGATTATTACTATGTGCCTTATTTAGAAGACTGCCACATCGGTTGTGAGCCGGCAAGAGGCAGTAAACTTTTATCAGCCCACAGTTTTTATTATTATTATTACCTCCACCCTTTAAACGACTACCACATCGGTTATGAGCCGGCAAGAGGTAGTGGTCTTATTTCGGCTTCAGTTTTTTTACTAATAATAATATTATTATAGCCAAATTTCAAGTCCTGTGGTCTTTTAACTACCTAGACAACGGTAGCGAGCCGTCAGGAATCGATAGCCTATTTCCCCACAACACTGACAAAACCTCGATGTGTACCTTACTTTCACAGAAGGAAATCTTAACGACTGTGATCCTTAAACTAAAAATAAAAAAAACCTAAAGTAACTTTATTTATTAACAATTATATAATATTTATTAAGCTGATGGGAGCAAAAACCCACAATTAACCTCTATGAGCCTTAAAGGAGAACAAGACTCCATGTTTAGCTCTAATTATATAAGAAAAATCTATCACTTTTTCGGTTCCTTCGCAAAATTTAAAATCTTTAATAAAACGATCGAGAATGCTTAGTTAATAAACACGTTATGATATTAAGTCTATCATGGAAACTTGCAAACTCTTGGCTTTTTCAAGCTAGAATTTGCGTTTTAAAGCTTCTTGTATAAAGACTAGCAAAAGCTTAAATTTATATAAGTTAAGGGGCAAGCTAAAGCGCAACATGCTCGATCAAGTCAAAATTTATTCCTTAAAAAGACAACACTTTGTGTCTAAACAATTTTTTTTAATTTTGGCATATTTTTGCTAATTTTGGTGGAAAAACAGGATTACGTAAAGACAAGGAAAATGCAAGTAAGATCGAATCGAAAGATCCCCCATACTAGAACTACACATTGTCCTTAATGTGAAACTGTCATCCCCATACTAATTTCAAGGCATAATCCAAATATTAAGGGGTCTCTACGCAAATCTAAAGCCATTTATTAATTATGCTAATAGATAAACGTTAATCAATAAGATCTAGGATATCGGATTCCCATATATAAGCATGCTAAGGATTGAAGATCGAGTGAACGATGGACAAAACCACGAGCACGAGAGTCTTCATAATCCGGGCAATCCTGGACATAAAACACAAACCACGAAACACGAGAAAGGAAGTAATTGTTTTTATAGTTTAATTGAGCTGTCATATTCGTAGTGTAATTCAAAATTCAAAAATCCTTTATCCATTCTTGGCTCGAATCTGAATTATTCCCGAAACTCAATTCACGACTTCGTTGGGATACCACCCGAGAAGAAAATACTTCCCGGTTAAAAATATACGTATTGTGTTTTCTTAAGTGAGATTTTACCCTTTTATTTTCTCTTGTTTGAGAGGTAAATTGGAAAGAATTGTCACGGGATTTATACTATATATATATAAATTTGACTAGTGCTTACACACGTACCAATGGTCCAGTTCAACGGGTTTTGAGCTTGCCCGAGAAAATCTTTAATCGAGAATTGAAGAGAAGAACTCGATCACCAACGTTGAAAACGCGGTTCTTAATCTTGGAGTCATGAATCTTCTTCATTTTCTCTTTGTAGATTAAAGAGTTCTCATAGGCCTGATCTCAGAGTTCATTTAATTCATTCATTTGAACTTTTCGGTGATCGCCCGCAGTCTTAAGGTCAAAATTACAATGTTTTAAGGCCCAATAGACCTTGTGTTCAAGCTCGATAGGAAGATGGCAAGCCTTTCCGTACACGAGCTTATAAGGAGTGCACCCGATGGGTGTTTTGAAAGCGGTACGGAAGGCCCATAAAGCATCATCTAACTTATCGGACCATGAAGCACGATTTTCTCCTACAGTCCTTTCCAAGATACGTTTCAAACCATGATTTGAAACCTCTACTTGTCCACTCGTTTGTAGATGATACGCGGTAGAAAGATGGTGAGTAACTCCATACTTAAGCATGACCTTTGCAAATTGGTCATTGCAAAAGTGAGTACCGCGATCACTAATTATAGCATGAGGAGTTCCAAATCGGGCGAAAAAGGATTTTAAAATTTTAACGACAACTCGAGCATCGTTAGTGGGGAGCGCTTTTTCTTCAACCTATTTAGACAAGTGGACAACGGCCACGAGAATGTACTTATTCCCTCGAGAAGACGGGAATGGCTCCATGAAATTGATGCCTCATAAAGATCTCGCATACTTGAATTGCATTTTGGGGCATTTCATCTTTTTGTGAGATTTTGCCTTGACGTTGACAAGCGTCACACCGTGTGACCAAGTCATGGGCATCTCGGTAAATAGTCGGCCAATAAAATCCGGAATCAAAGACTTTTTTAGCGGTGTAGTTGGCACCATGATGTCCCCCGGTGGGTCCATTATGGCAAGTCGTGAGGATATCAACGGCTTCTTGGCCGTAAACACATTGTCTAATCACTTGATCCACACCAATTCTAAACAAGTAGGGGTCGTCCCAAAAGTAATGCTTTACATCCTTAAAGAATTTTTTCTTTGTTGGGTAACGTACATCCCTTTCACAATAAAAATCCCCCGCATGTATTTGCAAATGTCGGCAAACCATGGGGTACTAGAATCACCACGAAAGGTAACCATACCAAGAGTCTCGAGAGGAAATGTTTTGGTAGTTTCCTTGTTCTCAAGAACATCTTGGTGGGGATTTTCAAGTCTTGATAAGTGGTCGCCCGCGAGATTCTCTGCTCCTTTTTTATCACGAATAATGACATCAAATTCTTGGAGTAGGAGAATCCACCAGAGCAATCTCGGTTTAGCATCTTGCTTGGCAAGAAGATATTTGAGAGCCGAGTGGTCCGTATACACTATGGTCTTCGACAAGACTAAATAAGGCCATAATTTCTCGAAAGCATATACCACAGCTAATAATTCTTTCTCTGTAGTAGTGTAATGTGCTTGAGCAACCATCATGGTCTTACTAGCATAGTGTATAGGCTGAAAATGTTTGGTCTTACGTTGCCCCAAGACCGCACCTACCGCGTAATCAACTATACTACAATCCAGCACAAAAGTTCAAATGGTAGGTCCCAATTGGGGGCAACTAAAATCGGAGCTTCGGTTAACTTCTTCTTAAGTATATTAAACGATTCAATACATTCTTTCGAGAAGATGAAAGGGGTATCTTTTTTAAGAAGATGGGTCATCGGCCGGGCAATTTTAGAAAAATCTTGAATAAATCGACAATAGAACCCGACGTGACCTAAAAAACTTCGAATGCCTTTAACAGAAGTCGGATGAGGGAGTTTAGCTATAACATCAACTTTAACTTTGTCGACCTCAATCCCAGACTTTGAAATCTTATGTCATAGAATAATGCCTTCTTTTACCATAAAATGGCATTTCTCCTAATTTAGAACTAAATTAGTGTCTTCGCACCATTTGAGCATTTTGTCTAAATGGGAGAGTCATGACGAGAAAGAATCCTCGAAGACCGAGAAATCGTCCATAAAGACCTCCATTGTTTCCTCGATCATGTCGTGGAAAATGGCCATCATGCACCTTTGGAACGTGCCCAGAGCATTACATAAGTCGAAAGGCATGCGTCGGTAGGCAAACGTCCCAAAAGGGCAAGTGAAGGTGGTCTTCTCTTGGTCTTGTGGGTCAATTGGAATATGAAAATATCCTGAGAAACCGTCTAGAAAATAATAGTATTCATTTCCCGCTAGTCTTCTCAATCATTAGGTCCATAAATGGTAACAACGGATGATCTTTAGGAGTGCAATCATTACTTCATTTGTAGTCCACTGCATACAGCCATCCCGCGTGAACTAATCGAGTATAAACAACAATTAATCTTCATTTCCATTACGGTTAATATCGGCCCTTCCTTAGGCACACAATGAACGGGGCTAACCCACATCAGTCAATCCGCTATAGGGTAAATCAATCCGGCATCAAGGAGTTTGATAACTTCCTTTTTGATAACCTCATGAATTTTTAGGTTAACCCTTCTTTGATGTTGAATTGCCAGTTTAGAGCCATCCTCCATTAATATTTTGTGAGTACAAAATTGAGGGTCAATGCCCTTTATATCAAAGATTTTCTAAGCGATGGCACGCTTGTGTGACTTTAAAACCTTTAGAAGTCGAACCTTCTCTTCTTCTTTTAAGTTTTTAGCAATTATGACGGGTAGTTTATCGGTTCCTAAACACTCCATAAATCATACTCCAAATAGAAGGAAAATCTTTGGGCTCGAAGCTACCAGCTCGAGGATCATCAATAGAAGATTTTACGATTTTAAGTTCCTCAACATGAAGTTCTTTTGGAGGGAGAGGAGATGATGGAATAAGAAGATCTCCCTCCAAATCAAAGTCGACATCATCACTTCCAGGTGGAATTGAATCATTTCTAAGACAAGCTTTGATTTCTTCCAAAATGAAGTCACCTCCCTTAAAAGGAGTAAGAGAGGGGAAAAAGTAGAAAGGATATGATCTAAAGACGGAGTGGGATTGCCACTTGTTGAACTATCTGAGAATCCGAGCACTTATTGAGCATACTCCTCACAAGCTACGTCGATGACATCGATTCAATTAATCGACACATCATCATTGTAGGAGTATCTTGAAGTTTGACCAACTTTAAAAGTTATGGCTTCATCATTAAATCGAAGAGTTATTTCTTTACCGTAAACATCAATTACCGCTCGTGTCATCCTTATAAAAGGTCTCCCGAGAATGAGAGGAACCTGTGGATCGGCATCATAATCAACGACTACGAAATCAGCCGGATAATGGAACTTCCCCACTTTAACTAAGACATCTTCGGCGACACCTTTTGGTAGAGTAATTGATCTGTCCGCAAGCTCGAGAGTCATTCGAGTGGAGGTAAGTTCGGGAAGAGAAAGCTTTTTCCATATGGAAAGAGGCATAAGATTGATGCTTGCACCAAGATCGGCCAAGGCTGAGCATTCAACAATTCCTTGAAAATCACACGGTATAAGAAACTTGCCGGGGTCTCTAAGTTTTTCGGGCAACTTTTTTAGGATAACCGCCGAACAATTCTCATTCACCGGTGTTTTGACTAAGTCAAATAATTTTTTTTTCTATTTAGGAGACTTTTAAACATTAAAGCAAATTTTGGTATATGAAGAAGAGCATCCACGAAACTAAGCTCGAAATGTAATTCCCTAAAGATTTCAACAAATTTTGAAGCTAGAATGTCATCTTTTTCATGGAGCTTTTATTTGTTGGCTCAAGAAGGATAAGGTATAGACGGTTTAGGCTTAGGAGCAACAACGAGCTCATCAATTGGAGCTTGAATTTAGACTACCGGAGGTTGGATGTTTTCGATACTTGGAAGCACCGTATCCTTTGTCACCTCGGGTTCCCGTTCCACCACCTTAGGAAGAGAATAAGACATAGGTGGAATTGGGGGTCCATCATAAGAAATGCCACTTCGGGTGGTGATTGCTTTCAAATAACTTCTCGGGTTAGCAATTGTGTTGCTAGGAAGTGAACCCGAACCTGAAGTAGAAGCAGTATTCATTTTCATGAATTGACCAAACATGTTCTTAAGCTCGATGTTAGAATTGTTAAAGAGGTCATTTGGGTTTGCATGTTTTTCATTACCGCATCATTCGCCTTTATGTAGTTTGAGAAATCACTAGTCGTCACAACTTGTGGTTGATGAATCGGAGCTTGATAAGCCGGAGCTTGATAATTTGGGTTTCCTTGATTAATTCCTCT
>BQNB010003972.1:2218-26052 GCA_026074375.1 Tanacetum coccineum | reverse complement strand
TATATATATATATATATATATATATATATATATATATATATATTATAACCCGGGTGTCCAACTTGACATTGCAAGCCGATTATTCCCCGGGCCGATTATCCTTCTGGATAGCCCGGAGTCAAAGAAGGTGAACCTCCGTGGCCAGTGGGGATTAATTTTCTCCCCAGGGTTCGGACCTAAAATCTCTAGGCACTTCTCGTCCTAAAGGCTAAACCCTTACCGCTGGCTCACCCTCATTGGTTATCATGGTTAAAGTTATCGCATGATTGTCATCTTAGCATTTTTTTTCACATTCCCACACCAAAACACACTTCACTTATCAATCTAAGCCCAACCTTTCTTTTATGATCTACTATTTTATTTTATTATTTGTTTTTCGAACCAACTAATTTTTCATTCATGCAAATGAAAAATACAAATCACAATAAAAAATAAAAAACATACGAATAAAAATTAAAACAACATTTTCGACGGAATTCTTCTAGCATGTTTATCATCTCCGCATCCTCCCTCCAACATCCCCGCGGTTCTAGTGCCGATAAACCTCATTTCTTCCAACTGAATTATTGTCCGGTCTTTATCCTTCTTCACCTCGTACGCCGATCAGTTTTTTTTAATGGGACGTTGTTTTCTGGGGACGTGGTCTTGCATCATATTTGAATAGTTCGGCAAGCCCGGTGAGATCAACAAGATCAACCGACTCGGCTGCATCCCACTTGTGGTGTTTCTTCAAGATTTTCCACGCGTTGTTTTGAGCAAACGCTTTTGACTCATCACGATATGCAAAACCCGAAACCATAGTATTCCATCTCACACAACTCCTCACACACATTTCATCAAACACTTTTCGCGCAAGCCCCATCTCCCCAACCTTCCCATATGCCGCAAGCAACTTATTACCCACATCAAGAAAACCGCGAAAACCACTAACCAAAACATGACAATGCACTAAATCACACAAATAAAAATGATCCATTTTAGCAAAAGCCATAATAACCAAAGGAAAACTATACCCATCTCCTAAAACACCCAAAAATCTCATCTTTTTATAAATATTAGTAGTTTCATAAGATTCATTATTAGTAACATTAGCTCTTAATATTGAGTTCCATATAATGGTATTGAAAAGGGTATCATATGGTACATTTTCGAATACTCGTAAGATGGTTATGTTTGGTGTAAAGTGATATGCGTTTAGTGGGTAAAAAACGTGTGATAGACCATTAAAATGTATGATTTGGGCATGTATATGTTGTGTTTGTTTAAGGTTGTTGGTTGCGTGTTTTTGTAAAAGACGGTAAAAGTGGTTATAGATTTCATTTGGGTGAGTGAGTGATTTGAAATTGGTGTGAAGCATTGGAGCTTGTTGTTTTTGAGTTAAAGATTTTGAAAACTTATGTTTTGATATGTTTGAAAAGTTATTATTTTTAACAAAGTTTTCGCTATTTTAGCCGACTAATTTACCAGTTTTTCTTTTTTCCGGTGACCGTGGTATATTATCTTTTCGTCGACAAATCTGTGCGATATGAGTACGCCGCACATAAACACAAACCAAGTTAAAGCCGTCTGATTGTTTTGAAAAATTGACGTAATCACATTAAGGTTTTTTTCACCGAACATGAATTAAACTTAGATTTTTTTTCACATAATCATAAATTGTTTCATAATCGAGTAGAAGTTATTTAAGCTTTCTCATGCTGAATTTCTTAGCACTAAGTAAATGTTATCTAACCAACACTTACGGTTCAAAGTATATGCAAAATTAGTTCTTTTATCTCTTTCATTTAGCCTTAAGAACTAATAGTAGTACAATACAAAGACATTATTAGCAAAGGCATGTATGATCTTGTGATGATTAACAACATCATTAAAAAAAGGAACATCAAATCAGTTTGTAGATACAAACATAAAGAAACATGAAAACAACACTAGACCCGTTAAGGCGCAACTAAAATACCAAACAACTCCAGGTGACATCAGACAAAATGTTGTTATAAGTTATAATCGGAACTGTTTTGCTACCAAGTCGAGGCGACATTACGAAGATAAACTCGGACCTGTTTTGCTACCAAGTCGAGGCGACATTACGAAGATAAACTATTAAAAAAGTTGAGAAGTTGTATTAGATGGCAAGCCTCAACGTAATGCATCGATAATCGATGTTTATATATCGATGGCTAAGATGATGACTCAACAACATAGTACTAATATCAACTTACGCAGGGACGGAGCTATGTTATACACATGGTTGGCCAAAGCCCACCCAAAAATGATTTTAGTTATTAATATCATGCATAGAAACTGTAAAAAGTATTTACTCTAACAGTCTAACTTATGTCTCTTGTGTTTTTGGCCTGTTGTACGATTACGACAACAACCCGAAGCTCGATCATGGAACGCTAGATCGCGGTATGTATCGAGCACAAGTTGTACCTTCAAACGATACCCGCTGAATAACTAATAAGTGAGAAGAACGAAGAACAAGAATACCACAAAGTAACCGAACAATTAAGTTTATTAGCACCACGATCGGTTCAAGGAAAGAATACAAAGAATACGTGTGTTTGAGGCCTTCACCCCTCATCTCTATTTATAGAGATGAGGGGCAAATCCTAACCGACTAGAATTTGGGCTGCAAACTACAACCGACTAAAAAACATTCCTAATACAAAGCTATATAATGAAAAAGACAGTTAGCTACCTTCTACTTATCGTATATATTAACTAGACTCGACACTAATACTAACAATTTTCACCTTAGTGGCAAGACTAGTTAATCCCGACCCCAAGTATCTCCATGCAATACTTAAACTTCGGACCTGGAACCACCTTCGTAAACGCGTCAGCTGCATTATCATTCGTGCTTATCTTTGCCAATTCAATCTCTTTAGACTCCATGATCTCCCTGATGAAGTGATACCTCACGTTGATATGCTTCGCCCTCTCATGAAACATTGCATTTCTTGAGAGATGAATTGCACTTTGATTATCACAATTCACAACCACTGACCTTAGGTTTACTCCCAGCTCGATTAGTAGACCTTTAAGCCAAATGCTTTCCTTAATAGCTTCCGTAAGTGCCATATACTCCGCCTATGTAGTAGATAATGCAACAACATGCGATAGAGTTGCTTTCCAACTCATAACACAATCATGTACCATAAACACGTACCCGGTTATCGACCTACCCTTGTTAGGGTCTTTAGCATAATCTGCATCCACGACACCGTCAACATCTACGTGCTTCCTTTGATCTCTAACATACACTAGACCTACATCAGCAGTGCCCTTCAAGTACTTCAAAATCCACTTCACTGCCTCCTAGTGATTTTTACCTGGATTCGCCAAAAACCTGCTCACAATGCTAACAACATACGCAATATCCGATCAAGTGCAAACCATCAAGTACATTAAACTACCTACAACATTCGCATATGGGACCTTACTCATTCTTTCCATATCCCAGTCACTCGACGGACAATCCTTCAAATATACCTTGAAGTGTGCTCCCAATGGCACATAGACCGACTTGCCATTATCCACTCTGTAGTTATTCAGAATTTTCTGCACGTATCCCGACTAAGACACCTTCAAGGTTCGACTACCCCTATCCCTGATAATCTCCATACCAAGTATCTTCTTAGTTGGACCCAGTTCTTTCATATCAAACTCTTTTCGCAGCAGTCCCTTGGTATATTCGATCTCAGACTTGTTTTTACAAGCAATCAACATATCATCTACATACATCAATAGATATATGTACATACCTGGTGCAAACTCCTTGAAGTAAACACAACTATTATAGCTGTTGCGGCTGAACCCATTGCTGATCATATACACATCAAACCGTTTATACCACTGCCTTAGGGACTACTTAAGTCCATAAAGAGATTTTTTCAACAAACATACCTTGTTGCCCGTTCCTTCTTCAAAACCAGGTGGCTGCCTCATATAAATGATTTCTTCAAGATTACCATGCAAAAACGCCGTCTTCACATCAAGTTGTTCCAACTCGTAATTTTCACAAGCAGTTAATGAGAGAATCACCCTAATAGATGTATGTCGAACCACAAACCCCCGAGCTACTAGCCTTGCTTTGTACCTTGGTTTCTGAACGCCTTCAATCCCTTCTTTAATCTTATACAACCACTTGCATTAGCGTTTCGCGATCGAGCTTCGGGTTGTTGTCGTAATCGTACAACATGGCCCATCCAAAGATTAAAAAACAAATCTCATCTAAACTGTTTTTGGCCCATTCAACTTGACATTAGCAATGTAGTGCCTAAGTATTGATAATTATTCATCTACATCTTTTTCTTAACTATGGATTTGTTATTTGGTTTTAAATATGTAAGTTGGCATAACATTATTTTAACTATTTTTTACTTGTTTCGTATCGAAAGTTATGGTTGGTTAAGGTGTAAAACTTGTACTACTTTAGTTTATATTATACTTTTAATATTAAACCGCAAGATTGTTGTTCCAAGGCGGGTATAATAAATGTAGTTAATGCCAAAACCACCCGACCCGAATATAGTTGTAACTCCAACCTTCAATCTCTGTTCCAATTCACTCGCCTTCTCCCATTCACATGTGTCTTTTACATAGATGACTCATCTTTCCCAACCAAACAAAAGAAAGTATCCTTCTTGAATCTTCTTCTCATCAAACAAACACATAGTATGGTGCCGACAATTTTGAGAACCATCTTGATTCATCTTCAAACCCACTAAAATATTATAACAAATATTTAAATAGCATTGATTCATTCCAAGTATCTTAAATTCGTTGCCGCCATCATGTGTTTGGTTTTTCCGGTGAAGCGATTCACGGCTGTCCATTCTATTTGGTGTAAGTCTTATCATATCTTTTTTCAAGTTTTTTTTATCAAGTAATCATACCTAAACTCACTAAGTTGATAATATTTTAAGCTTTGTTTGCATGTGCTTATTTTGTAAATATAAATGCCATTGAAACCATTTTTTAAAATATATGTTTAATCTTTTTTTAAGAGGCTATTTGTTTAAGTTTATTTTTTGGCTTATGAGCTTACTTGGTTTTCTTAGGGAGGGGGGGGGGGGGTTAGGCAATTAAGATGGCGTTGATTGGTTTTTGTAATCAGAATATGAACGAGATGAGTGAGAGGGTGATTGTTTATTTTAGAGGAAAATAGTTTAATTTAAGCTTTTTGGTAATTTAATGGAGTTTTTTTATGGGTTATGCTTATTTGGTTTTATGTGTTTAAGCAGGAAGTGGAGTGGATCCTTAGGTAGAAGCTTTGAAGGCTGAAATTGCGAAGTTGCAGTAGGCGAGAGGTCGGACATGCTTTATATTATAGCATACTATGCAACTTAAATTTACTAAGATTGAATCATTTTAGGCGAAAATACTATATGATTATTAGTTAAATACCGTTATTGATCTTATGAAATATAAGCCGAAACAAATAAGCTCCTACCCCTGAAAATAGGATGAAACGGACACCCATTAAAATTAAGTAAATTTTACATTAAGTGAAACTGATTATTTGTTTCGGCTTATTTATTTAGTGTTAGCTTAAGTATATGAATTGATGAGGATGATTGTTTGTTGATATTTAATTGTTTCCTTCTTTTTATTTCATATGTTTCTGTTTGTATGTAATTTGTTTACTGAAGCGTAGGTATAAGTTTACAATGGTATATGTTATTGGTTTTGTGTAGTGGATTTAGTGTGTAAATTGATCATGTTACAATGTGTGTGTCGGTGTAATTTAGTGTGTGTGAATTGATGACGTCGAATGATTAAGAAAGTATATCCTATTAGAGATTTAGTTAAATTTATTGTTTCTAATGCGCTTTATGTACTAAAACAGTAGTATCACAGTAGAACATGATGTGGCGTATTATGCAAGAATCAATACATGCGGTTCGATGACAATGATAGTGTGACGTAGTTTGTTTTTTTCTAGATGTTGTTGGAATTATTTTGTATTGTTAGATAGTTTCTAATATTTTAAAGATGTATAATAAAATCTTATGTCTAAGTAACTGAACTACTATGTGCAGAACTCTGGGTTTTAAAAAGCGAGAGACGCTCCGTTGCGCTAAGGGTCAAAAGACCGAAGCGCGACCGATGAGGCAAAAGCGCACGCCTCACGTAGGCAAGGCGCGTAATTTGTACAAATTGATTTTAACTTTGTTAGAAAGCAAGGTAAGCATAATTCATATATAAAAACACATCAAGAAGACATTTAACAACAATGGCAATGATTCATACTTGAGAAATGTGATTTTTATTTTCTTCGAATATATTTGACTAAACAGATTTTACCCTTTTTCAGGTTTATGTGAAACTGCAAATATTCGTCGTTTTCAAATGAGTATCCGACGCTTAATGCTAGCAATGAAATGGGTGTGTTTAGACGCTGAAACGAGGCTGAAATGGGTGCGTTTACGGGCTGAAATGGGGGCGGACATGGGTGTGTTTGGACGCTGAAACATGGGCTAAAATGGGTGCGTTTAAGGGCTGAAGTGGGGGATGAAATGAGGGCTGAAATGGGTGAGTTTGGGTGCTGAAGTTGGGGCTGAAATCGGTGCGTTTGGATGCTGAAACGGGCAACGCTACCATTGGCACGTGGCAGTTCTATCATGGAGGAGAGTGTTAAAACCAACATAACCCGTGCATGTAGACGAGGACAGCTCTCCTCTTTTTTTTAAAACATATTTTAGTCGTACATTACAAGTTCACAAGTCATTTATTAGATAACTAGAATAGTGCTACAAAGATACTAACCCGTGCTAAGAGGGATTCACATACCTTGAATTTGGTACTGGAACTAAAAACTCAAAAAAGTGAAACTTGATATCAAATTATGTAACAGATATGTGATGATGTGATAAAAAGACTAAAGTGTTGGAATAAGGTCAATTATATACCAAAGAAAGGGAAGATGTGCACAGTGTGAGGACATGTAGTAGGGAACTAGAAATGGTATATGCGCCTTCGTTTTTGTCTTGCTTCTTAAAGTAAAACTTGCATATTTAAATTCTGAAAGTTATGTGAACTGTATGCTATGAGTTCAACTGTAGTATGGTATCTGAAAACTAAAGCCATGATAGTTGATTACTAACAATATAATGATGTTCTTAGTGTAGCCTTTTAGTCTGGCATTCACTTTTACCCATTTAATAGACGAAACATAGCTCGACATAACCCTTTCATAAGTAAATGGGTCTGAAAATAGATTTGCATCAAAATGGTTCAGGCGTTCAAAATAAGTTCTTCCTAATTTTCATATAACCGTACATTTGTAATTCTTGGTGCATTTGCTATAGGGGACATTCACGCCATGTAATCTTATAATATATAGGTTTTTTTGTTGATCAGCAGTGCCAGCGTGCGGCCGTGCAGCAAGTGTATCAAAAGGCCTAACAATTATGAGAATGACAAGGTAAATTTCTTTTGGTCCCTAAACCTTTATGCACTAAACTGTATCTAAAAGAGTTGTTAAAAGTATCTTTGAGAGGTGGTTTTGTTGATGAGTTTTGTGTGCAGCGGCGATTGTTTGCTTGCTGAAATTACGCGATTCTATAATCAAAACATGTCCAAACATTTGGTCTTGCAGCAAGCAACCAGCAACAGTAAAAAACACACCCGAGGTACTGAATTTATTACAACAGCCTCCTTCATTTGCGTGCCCGTTCCTACCAGCGGGTCGTAAAGACATACTCTCATTGTGAATATTAAAATTCATGTATGTTAGAAAACTATGGTTTTGACTAACTATATCAAAATGTATTAAAATAGAAACACATAATGTCATCTAGCATAGTCTTGCTATAGAAAAACCAAATAGATTTACTGTTATCAAAACTCCAACATGGTTTTTTCAATTGTTTTTTATTCTCGGTCTTGATATATTGTGAAAAGTGTATACATTTGTTTTAATTTTCTTTGTTGGTTTTGTTTTTTGGTGATAATAGGTTTGACATGTAGCAGCATCAGTAGTAGGAAATGTTGGAAGGCGAGTCAAAGCTAAAGCTAAATTGGAAGCAAATCGAGAGAGGCACCTCGAGGTATTGATAGTTTTTTTTGTTATACGCCTGACAAACTGCTTATTTTAGGGTGTTTGTTGTAGCTTATTAGAAAAAATGCGCCCATTTTAGAGGGGTGTTAAGCCGGCTATATAGGCCGAGACAAACACCCCTTTACTGTTTAGATAAGCTTGAGTGTATGAGCTTATTTAGGGGATGGACTTAAAAAGTTTTGTGGTCTGTTTTTTACCTCTGGATTATAAGTTATTCCACCAACAAAATTCACAAGGCAAACGTCACCCGAGGGCTTGCATAAAAAGGTAAAATTATAACATTTGTTTAGGGGTTGACTAGATTTCGGCTCAACTGCCATTGTAGTTGGAAATACAGAAATAGTGTTTTTAACTATATACAAATATACACTCGACCTTGGCATGTACAACACACATCTCATAAATGTTAGAAACCTCGAATTTGAAAGCTTCAACCACATTAAGACAGATCATACGATACAGGGATGGATTTGTACATAGAGAATCGCAAAACATGTATGCGCGGAGGTTCAAGTGGTTCTAAGCAATGTATTTGTTTAAAACCCAGTATTTTTTACTTTAAAGTAGGCTAAGATAAAAATGTAATAGTCAGTTATTATAAAATACATGAAAATTCTTAATGGATTTTTTAAGTTACAATAATTATTAAGCACCTAAATAAGCTTTTCCGAATACCCCTTCACAAGCTATGTAAAAATGCTGACAGGACCATTGGCATAGGTTTATGAGATAATAGTTGTTGAGATAATAGTTGATGCTGGAAACACAAAGAGCTCTAAAGTACAAGAACAATATCCTGAACTGGAAGTGAGGCCGAAACTGATACTGTGCGGCCACAAATGCATGATGGAGGCTCGGAAGCAATGGATAAAGTTCAACGCAGACTTGCTGAAAGTACAGGTGTGAATCGCTTATATAAGACAATGTCAAACACCATCTTATCTGGAAATTCATTTCTAGAATGCTTCGGCAATAGTGCATAAGTAAGCTAACGGCAAAAAAATAAAAATATTTATGCATTTTCCTTTTAATTTGTGTCTAAATGGAATACTAAATTGAAAATTCTAATCCAAACTGATACTAAATCTTTTTGTTAGGTTTACGAAAAAGACTCGGTCACCCTGTGTATTGTCTAGAATAGCATAGCTCGTAGTTTAATCGTTAGCGTATGACTTATGGTGTTGGGCCGGGTCTTTACCCACATGTTAGCCCACTCCATAGCCCACTTAGGGCACTTAAACTCTTGTATATAAACACCCTTTCCAGCCATGGGAAGGGTTGGTTGTTCATTTTATCACAAACATACACTAAGTGATTTTCTCTCACTAGAACTCCCTATTTTCTCTCTCTATAATTGGCCAACCCTCTAATCCAGGCTTGTGTTATGATATCCAATATCCTTCAATTGGTATCAAGAGCTAACCGGGGGTGTTTTGTATTTGTGTGTGTTGTGTTTTGTGATTTCAGCTTTTCTAGCTTATTTTTTAGCCATTTTCGTGGCTTATTTGGCTTAAAAAAACCATGACTTGATGTTGTTTTGGACAAAAAGCTTATACCTTTCTAGTGTCGTATCCTTTTTCTTGTATATCAAAAGAAAGATTGAAGTTTCTTGGCTGGTATGAGCTTATTTCGAGCTTATTCCAAGATTGTTGATGATTTTTTTTGGTCCTTTCATTTTACAATATCTTATCATCAGATCTAGCTTATTCTGTAATTTATTATGGGTAACTTGTTTGGCTTATTTCGTCCTTTTTCCAAGCTTATTCAAAGCTTACAGTCCAGCTTATTATGGTCTTGAGTTCATGGCTTATTGTATGCTTAAAAGTGCTTATTTTTGAACTCATTTCTAGGTTTATTTGTGGTCTCCACGGCTTGAACACAAGGACAACTGGAAAAAAACCTCAGATGCATTTTTTTTGCTTTCCAACACAGTTTTGTGTATTTTTACAAAAAGACAAACGTACAATTTTTTTAGTCAGGCGAATAATACAACTTCTTTGGTTAGGCGATTTATACCATTGGGTGTTGTGAGGCGAATTATACCATCTAGTGGGGCGAATTATACCATCTAGGTGGCGACTTATAAAGTTTTTGTTCTAGGCGAGTTATACTGTATACCTCACATGCCTAGACGATTTATACACCATGCTAGGTGAACTATACCTCATATGCCCAGGTAAAGTACACAACCATCCTGACCCAACCGAGTCAACTTGGTATTTACCGAGTTGACCCGAGTCACGTGCCGTGTCAAAGGTCTAGGACAAAAATGAAGAAGTGAGAAGACTAACTCGATTCATAACCCACATAATTAGGCAACAACAACAGATTTACAACATCCATCATTTCAAACTCATCAATCAACAAATCCAAGATTCACTAAACCTTTTACCCTCATCACAAATAATATCAACATCGAATCTAAAACTATATCCCATCACATCCTCCATCATCTTCGACACATACCTAAAATGAAATGACAAAAACTATTTGATCTCAGCTCATTTTTCTTTCGTGGTGTACAATAAACAATCAGACCATTCAACATCAAAAACATGATAGAAAATTACATCACTGATCAGTAAAGGTTAAAAACCTTTCATTAATATTCGATGTAAATAGATTGAACATAAACAAGAGTGTTTCGTTCATCTATTGGTTCGATTAGAATGAACACGAAAGAAACATATCGTTATTGATCTTTGAATGTAGAAGAACGAATCTTCTCTCTTCTATTTTCGAAAATAAAGCAAGAGTTATAACAAGTATGTTGCACTCTTCTTTTGATTCGATTTACAAGACTCGAACAAATCAAATCACAACCTACCCGAGACCCACAAAAGGATCTTGAAGCCAATTCGTAGGGTATTCTTCGTGAGTAATTACAGCTGTTAAAGGATCCAAAGAGGTTTCGTTTTAATTGGTGTCGAGACAATCAAGACAAGATTTTTTGGAGATTGTGATTAGTTCGAATTGTTTTGCTGAGATGGGTGGTATGACTGAGATTGATGGGGGAGAATGAAATGGAGATGGAGGGATTAGGGTTAGGTTATTTTGTAGAGTGAAATTAGGGATCCTTAACAGATTTATATCCCTAATTGGTATGGGTTTGGGCCTGGTTTTGTTTGGACCGTGAGTGGCAAACGGGTTTCAACAAATACAAGCTGGGCCGAAATGATTATTGGGTATGTTTATGGGCTGGTCTCTTTAATTGAGCAGGATAAGGATATATAAAATGGATCGGGCCTTGTTTGTTAGATGGGATGTGTTATTTGTTATGTGGGTTGTTAAATGCGGGTTAAGCCGGGTATTAAAACACTATTATGTCAGGTAAAGTATAAATGACCGGGTTTTATTACTTGGACGGGCCGTGCTAATGGTATATCTATTGAGCCCGATATCCGTTAACAATCATATCAAAAACCACGAACAACAACACAACAAACACAATACATTACACTAAAAACGATCCTTATCAAAATTCACCATCATTCATAATGGCTAGTATTGAACTTTAATGACTACGGGGTTATAGTACGATGTTACTTATTTGGGATTGAAGTAGACTTTCATGGGGAGTGTACTTAGTTCGTCTTTCGTTCTTTCTTTCTTCACAACGAAGATAACTTGTGTTAGTGATGAAGACTTGGATATCTAGTTGCTTTTGTGATTCTTTCTACCTATACCCACAAAGTAGCTATCACTTTAAGGAGTTACATTGTAATACTCAGTGTCTCACGTAATTGAGAAGATTTCAAGCGGTGATGTATTTTTTGTATACTTTTGGGTGAGTATATGGTACTTAGAGATTTGCCTCTGCACCATTCCTTCGTCACACAGATAGTACAAGATTAAGTCACAAGTGAAGGATTATGCTTCAATCAGTGGTCATCAGTATTAGCCGACAGAATAGATAAGGGGATTTAGTTTGGGTTAATCAAGAGAGAATTGTTAAAGAGAGTACGGTTCGACATCTTCTCATAGAGTATTGCATATGCAATCACGGGTTATGAAGCTAAGTAAGCAGTTCCAGTTGATATACGATGTATACATGAGTAGGATGATTCTTCAAATAGTCGTCATCCTGAAAGGAGAAATGTGTACATCCAATACTTAGTTGTTTTTATGTTACCATTTTGATGTTACAGTTTCGACTACATAGCGGGGTAAATTGGTTTCACTCGGGACTTAGTTGACTTTGGTGTAGCAAGTCTTACCATGTCTTTCCGGGAGGGAGAAAAGTGCTTTTCTGAGTCTTAATTGATTTTGGTGCTACGTTTTCGACTTCGAAAAAGGGATAAAGTGTGTACTTTGGGACTGGAACGCTTCCTAAGTGAGACGATGTTGATGATATCATCCCTTCCACAGTGTATCCTAAATGAGAAAGGAGGTCCATAAGAAGATTTCTGCATTGATTCTTAATTAGTCTCAAGGGTGTCTGTTTGGGAGGGAGCTGAAAAAAGAGCCTACTAGTTGAGAGGGAGTAAAAACTCAACTAGATTCTACAAGCAGAAAAAATAAAGCTGGAGTATTCAAGAAGATCAAGGTCATTGAAGACAATCTCAAGGAATGCTGGACTTCATTCTTATCATTTTACTTTATTTTTGCTTGTAGGAAACATTGTAACCAATTCACGTGTGACACCATCTTGGAGGGAGATTGTTAGCCTCACTTTTTAGTGAAGCTGGCGTCTTACACGTGAATTGGACCAGCTATAGGCCAACTGCTACACGCAGGGACTAATATTGTATAAGTGGCATAGATAGCTTAAGATAGGCCTATATATACCCCTCATGACTCTCCATGAGGGGTGTGGATGTTCATTTATTTTTCTCTTTCTCTTTCTAATCTAAGTTTCTCCTTTTTGTGTTCATCTCATCCTCTCTTTACTTTCTCTCACTGGAAACTAACAATGATATATCTTATGTATTTTGATCAACCAAGACCCCCCGAATAGGTGAATCACTAGTCCTTTAATTGGTATCAGAGCCTCCAAGAACAAATCCTGGTTATGGCATCGCCGCCTGAATCACTTAAACTTTGGCACCCTCAATGATCTTGCTCGTAAAGATCTTGTTAGAGGCTTACCTCGGTTGAAGTTTGAAAAGGATCATTTGTGTTCTGCATGCCAACTTAGAAAAAGCAGAAAAGCTACCCACAAACCTAAGACGATTAACACCATTATGGAAGTTTTTCACACCCTTCACATGGATTTATACGGACCACTGAGAGTGCAGAGTATTAACGGGAAGAAATACATTATAGTTATCGTTGACGACTACTCCAGGTTTACATGGGTGAAGTTTTTAAGATTTAAAGGACGAGACTCTCACTTTCGTAATCAATCTGTTAAAACAACTTCAAGTCAATCTCAACAAAACTGTCTGGTTCGTGCGGACTGATAATGGCACTGAATTCGTTAATAAAGAATTGAATGGTTACTATGAAAGTGTTGACATTACCCACGAGAAGACCGTTCCGAGAACTCCTCAGCAAAATGGCGTTGTTGAACGACGGAACCGCACTCTTGTTGAAGCTGCTAGGACTATGCTGATCTTCTCTAAGGCTCCATTATTTCTTTGGGCAGAAGCTGTTGCTACTGCCTGTTACATCAAAAACCGATCCCTCATACATACTCTTCACGATAAAACCCTATATAAACTTGTGCATGACAAGAAACCGGATCTTTTGTTTCTTCGTGTTTTTGAGGCTCTCTGCTACCCAACAAACGATAGTGAAGATCTTGGTAAATAGAAAGCTAAAGCAGACATTGGGTTCTTTGTCGGTTACGCACCAAACAAGAAGAGTTACCGAATCTACAACAAACGCACCGACAAATCATGGAAACTATTCACGTTACATTCGATGGACTGACTGGGCAAACGACTCCTGTACACTTCAGTCCAGGACCCGCACCTATCTTTTTGACGCCTGGACCTCTCAGTTCAGGACTCGTACCTAATCCTCCTCCTGCAGCACCTTATGTACCTCCCACCAATAAGAAACTGGAGATTTTGTTCCACTCTATGTTTGATGAATATTTTAAGACTTCCACGGTTGATCATCTGGTACCCCCTGCTCTTGCAGCTCAAGCTCCAGTCAACCCTACCGGTCCATCAATATCCATCCCTATTGATCAAAAGGAACCATCGGGAAGTCATTCGCCATCATCTTCGGATCATCTTCTAATGTCATCATTTTTACACTGAACATTCTTTGAATAAACCATTGCCTCCACGATCTCTCTGCACCCTGTGTTAACATTTTTGGCTTCCAGATCCCGAGCTCTGACCATCATCATCCAGGAAATTTCGATAGCTGAACAAACCACTTCACTCTAACCCATGAACATCCCGTTAAGTACCGACCCTCACCCTAATTGATAACAGAGAAAATCAGTAGGTGGGTGCGACTAGTATCCACCAGGAAATAGCTTGCTACAGATGCCTTGTGGTGCTTCTATAATTCCGTGCTATCAAAAATCGAACCAAAAAACTTCTAATCTGCTGCCACTGAAGACTGTTGGTTTCAAGCAATGCAGGATGAAATCCATGAATTTGATCGGTTGGACGTATGGGAACTAGTGCCTCCTCCGGACTGTGCCAAAATTATTGCTCTCAAGTGGATCTATAAGGTGAAACTTGACGAGTATGGTGATGTGTTGAAAAACAAGGCACGTCTTGTAGCAAAAGGATATCGTCAAGAAGAAGGTCTTGATTTTGAAGAATCCTTCGCCCCGGTCGCCAGACTTGAAGCTATCAGAATATTTCTTGCCAATGCTGCCAGCAAAAACATGACAGTTTATCAAATGGACGTGAAAACTGCATTTCTAAATGGCGAGCTTAAAGAAGAAGTCTATGTTAGCCAACCTGAAGGCTTCGTTGACCCAGATCGTCCACATCATGTCTACCGTCTGAAGAAAGCTCTTTACGGGTTGAAGCAGGCACCCCGGGCGTGGTATGACACTTTGTCAAAATTTCTTCTGGCGCAAGGATTCTCCAAGGGTGTAGTCGATCCCATATTATTCATTTGGACCACAGGCAAACACACTCTTCATGTTCAAATATATGTTGATGATATCATATTTTCCTCGACTGACCCTCTCGATTATGACCGTTTTTCTAATGAAATGAGTTCTAAATTTCAAATGTCGATGATGGGTTAAATTTCCTTTTTCTTAGGTTTACAGATTTCTCAGAATCCCAGAGGCATCTTCATTAATCAATCTAAATATGCTAAAGAGATTCTAAAGAAATTTGATCTTCATAATAGTGACCCTGTTGACACTCCCATGGTGGAGCGGACAAAACTGGATGAGGACCTCTCAGGTATCCCTGTTGACCAAACCCGATATCGGGGTATGGTTGGATGTCTGATGTATCTCACAGCCAGTAGACATGACCTCGTGTTTGCTGTGTGCATGTGCACTAGATATCAATCTAAGCCTACTAAAAAGCACCTAGAAGCAGTTAAACGGGTCTTTCGGTATATTCAAGGAACCATCAACATGGGTCTTTGGTATCCGAAAGACACCGCCATGGCACTAACAGCATACGGATATGCAGATCATGCAGGTTGTCAGGACACTCGAAGAAGCACATCTGGCAGTGCTCAGTTCCTTGGTGATAAGTTAGTTAGATGGTCGTCAAAAAAGCAAACTAGCACGTCCATCTCTTCTACAGAGGCTGAATACATCGCCATGTCTGGATGTTGTGCCCAAATTCTATGGATAAGGTCTCAACTATCGGATTATGGCTTTGCATACAATCATGTCCCTCTGTATTGTGACAACAAGAGTGCCATAGCTCTCTGCTGCAACAACGTCCAGCACTCCAGGTCTAAACACATCGACATCCGACATCATTTCATCAGAGAACAAGTGGAAAAGGGAGTGGTTGAGTTGTATTTCGTGAGGACAGAGTATCAACTGGCGGACATATTCACTAAGGCACTGCCCAGAGCACGATTCGAATTCATTCTCCCACGGCTTGGCATGAAAAGTATGACGCCAGAGACACTCAAACGTCTTCAGGATGATAAGGATGAGTAACGGATTTACTTCATATATCCTATGTAAATATGTACATATTCAAACTCAAAAAGAAAACACAAAAATATAAAACCAACAAAAAAAATCCATAAAAAATCAGAAAATAGAAAATACCAAAAATAGTTTTTCAAGACATGTCTTCCGTTTATCGATAACATTTACGGTCCTAGAAATGTCATTCAATAATGACACGGGTCTTTAAATGAAGCTCGAACGGAAGTTCAAATCTTTTCAAAACATGTCTTTATGGCTTGCTATTATTTCTAATTTGCAACCCGGCTCTCAAAATGAGGAAAGCATGTCGCCAAAAAGACGGTTGTTCCTAACAACGGGTGATTAAGTTCTCCCGGGCATCGATTACTTTATATCCGTGCACCCTCGATCTAATGTACGCTTCAGTGCATTATTTCTTGATCAGGAAGAGAAGTCTTCTGTTTATACAAATGATTTTCCGTCTATGATTCTTCAGGACATTATTTGTGTCGTAAGTGGTGGAAATGTGTTCTTTGAAAATCAATCGGTCTTGCATTTCTCAAAATTTGACACTCAATCAACGACTACAGCTCTTTAAATAGAAAACGGGTCATTGATTGAGGGGGAGAGTGTTTTCAAATTTATGTCACTGATCGGGCATTTTAAAATAATTCATTGATTAAAGGTGTTGGTATTTAACGGGGTTACAATTTGATGAGGAGTTAAATTTATTTTAACTCAAAGGGTCAAAATTGTCAATATTGTGTGAGTATAGGGACTTATGTGTAATTTGCTAAATGTTTCCTAGGCTTATACCACTATAAGGACCAGTTTTGCCAATTCTGAGACTTGATTTAACCTTATAAATACGTTATACTTGAATGAGAAGGACTTAGGAAGTACAGGGACCAAAAACTGCCAACTTGTGATACTTTAAAAGTATTTAAGGGTCCAGCGAGTTTCCTTGGTCAAAGTTTCCAAAAACTCAGTCAATAGTTTCTCCCTAAAAAACCGCCCTAACAACTCGCTGGATTGAACCACTTGTCGATTTTCGATTTCTGTGTATTTTCTGGCTAAGGTATCACTTGTTTTATGATCTATATCTAGTAATCATCATTCATCTAAAACATAATAGCCTAATTCACTGCAAATCGCTTTAAATCAAGGTTTTCGACTAATATCATCATCCATTTCATTATGTGTGCTTCGAATGATGTAGTGGGTGCTGGGATATGTTTATAATATGCGTATGATGCCTCGTTAATGCTCTAATTGCTTCTCTTGTCATTGTCTTATGGTTTGAATGATTTTCGAGTTAAGTTTTGACTTTTAATAGTCAAAAGGTTGTGTTTGTTGCTGATTGTTTCTTTTATCTGGTGTCTAGTTGTTTAATAATGGTGTATTAGTTCTTAGCTTGGGCCTAATTGATCATTCCTGTTGGCTTGAGGGATTTTGTAATATAGAATAAGTTGTATGCTTGGTAGCGAGTTGTGCAGATTCATAGTAGCGAGTTAGAAAATTTCATGGTAGCGAGTTTGTTTAATATTATATTCTCCTGAACAGGTAACTCGCTACTCTGTAGCGAGTTGATGAAAATATTTTATTTTTAAAATATTCAACTCGTTATTTCGAATTTTTCAAAATGCCTAGCGAGTAAAATTTTCTGATTAAAATTCTCCAGCGAGTTAATGCTTAGCGAGTTGATATTTTTTTAATTACTTACCTAACAACAGGTAACTCGCTACTCTGTAGCGAGTTGAGAAGATGATTTTTAATGTTAAACCTTCAACTCGCTATTTCCATTTTCTCAATTTTTCTAGCGAGTTAGGTATTCTTTCTTGCAAGTTGTGTAGAGAGTTGCATGATACTTTATTCAAGTGTGTTGTCATTTGGTGGTCCTAGAGTGCTTTCAATGTGCATGTTTGTCATCTCATTCCAAGGTCGACTTCGGTTAACCTTTGAATTGACCAATTCTGCTTTAACATCATATATCTGCATGTATGTCGTGTCGTTGGATCTATCTGTGCAGATACTATGGCTGAAATGAATGTCCCAGCTGATAATGTTCTGCTACCAGCCCCTGACATTTGCCACCACCAGCTCCGATTTTTTTTGATGAATATTTGCCTCCAGCAAGTATGGTGTCCATTGGAAGGTACCAGTGTGCTTGAGGCTCAACAAATCTAGAGGAGAATCCTATCTTTCTCAGATGGGTTTTGTGGCCCTTCTGAGAAACACTAATTTCTTCAGAGCTTTTACGGCCTCCTCTACGATTCCTTCTATCTACATTCAGCAGTTTTGGGACACGATGCGTCATGATTCATCTACTGGATTATACAGCTGTCAGTTGGATGAGTAATGGTTCACATTACACAAAGAAATTCTCAGAGACGCACTCGATATCACTCCATCCAATGACAACAACCCTTTTATGGCACCACCCTCGAGTGATATTGTCATCGAGTATGTAAACACTCTTCGATATCCTAACACTCTGCGAAATGTATCTGCAATGTCGGTCAATGCTCTCTATCAACCTTGGAGAGCTATCCTGTTAATGATTAATATGTGCCTAACAGGTAAGACTGCTGGATATGACAGGCCAAGACATCCGGTACTTCAGATTCTTTGGGGTATCGTTCATCGCTCCAACATTGACTATGCTGAAAGAATCTAGGAAGAGTTTGTTCAATCCATACAAACTTTCCTCACTGATAGGAAGAACTTAGCTACAGACTCACATGGAAAGAAGAAATCTCTTCTTCTGGTTATCCCGAATGTCCGATTCACCAAACTTATCATTCATCATTAAGAGCAAGAACTACATACCTAAAAGACCCAGTTCCTTCTTACTACTCACATGATGAGCAGTTGTTTTTTGGGCCCTCAATGCTCTCAGGTACTCTGGAAAAGGACGGAAGGGTAAAACCATTAGCAATGCCAATACCTGATGCTTCTACTCACAATGAAAATTAGAACTGTCCATACTCAGTGGATATCTAGAGCACGTTGTCGAGATATCAACAGTATTTTGGTGAAGGCAAAGCTTGCTACCAAAATGCTAAGCAGGCCAAGCCCCCTCCAAACCAATAAGCAACTAAGCCACGCAAACCAGCTGATCGCAATAATGACAGACCAAAGGCAGGAAAGCGTTAAACTGCCAGGAGACAAACTGATGCACTCTCTCGCCATACGTTCTAGCGGGTAAGGTGATGAGAGAAAGCAGTCGCAAAAGAGTTCCCTACAGCTAGTTGATGAGGTTGAGGATGAAGGTGCTCCAGAAATGGAACCTAGGTTCGATGATGAAGAAGCTGATATGCAAAAGGCTATGGAAGAGAGTTTAAAGGATGCTTACCCGGCACGTCAGGGTCCACTTCCACCGGTGGTGTTCAGGGAACCAAACCTGGAAATTTAACACTTTTCTGGAGGTACAAAGGTAAGGGAAGAGAAATGTCGATGAATAAGATGCTCAAGTCCTACTCAAAGCTTCAAACACCAATGAAAAAGAGCCCTGGCTGAACATACATTTTCCCAAAGGTCGCACTCCTTACATACAGAATCCCTCTTGCTCGCCGAATTCTTTGTCTTATATTGCTCGGAACTGGGTCTTAAACTCATCAGCGAGGACGGATTTGATGAGGAGGTATTCTTGAGATTAAGCAGAAGCTCAAGAGGAAGGCAGACTGACCAAACCTGATGCTCAACGGACGAAAGGCCAGGCTGGATCAAACCCTGGTGATGCTGCCGTGGATCAACCTCAATCAAGTCATGTGGTTCATGCTGGACCAAACCTGGATCACATGGACTTAGGGATCGCTGAAGCCTCATCACAACAAAACCCTGAACAAATGAATGAAGAATTACTAACAATTATTCACCGAATGTTCAGGAGAATCTCAAGCTTCCAACTGACGATCAAGTCATTCTTGAAGAACCTGTACTAATAGGAAAACCCTTGTCTTCCTGAAAATCTTGCACAGAAAATTTAGCTTACCAATCAGTTCCTTGAGGAGAAGTCGTTAGGAAGACGAACCTGACAAAACCAACACTGAATCGGAAGTACAATCAATGGTTACGGTTCCTATTCATCAGGACACTTCTTTTGTCCCTCTAATGACCTCTCCAATAATTGATCTCACAGTGTCTCAACCAGCCTCTTTAATGATTCACGCACCAATTCAAACTTCAACAACTACAACAATAGCAACAACAACAACATCACTTCCACCGCCACCACCTCAACCACAACAAAGCACAGCAGATCTAATCATCATTAATCGCATTGGTGAGTGGAATGGACTTATCTAAGATCTGATGCAAACTAACATAAGCTTTTAGAGGAAGGAAGGTTGGACAAACATGGAGTCCATGCGTGTACGCATTGATCATCTTGATATTTCACACAAGGGTAAGCAAAAGTAGATGATTGGTCACTGATTCAGGTTGACTGGGCATGGCAAGCCCCTCTTATAGATGCTTTAGTGGATCTGCCAGCGATTTGATATGAAGCTGGCTCTTCACCAGCGCATGTATGAAGCGAATCTATGAGACCTATGAAGACCATAAGAACTTTGTTTGATGCTTTACAGAATTCTGGGAGCGTGCATCATTCAGACCAACTTGCATAGATCTGAAAGAAAACTCGCCTTAAAAAAAGAAAGAACGTTGCAGCTCAAGAACACCAATCTGGGTTCCACCATCACATCCCACTCCTTACTCACTCTAGCAGGTGGTTCTGGTGCTTCATGTCACTTTTGGATTGGCTCGGTTTTTCTTAGTTTCCCCCACCTCCTCCTAATCCATCCTTAGGTACATCGGGGTCTTCTCAGCGGTAAGGGGGTCAAGCTCCAAGCTCGTCCAAGTCTGCAGACCCTACTCAAAATCTATGACTTGGACTCAATGACACTACTCAAAGATGAGTCCATTGGCTCACTGTGAGGTCAAAGAGTCTTCTCCTACATAATCTATGATGTAGGATGATTCTATTTCGGATGAAAAGGTTAATTTGTTTGATGATGAAGACTCCGGAAATAATCATTCACCAAAGGCTGACTCAAGAAAAGATTGGTCCGGAACCATTACAGAAGGAGATAAGGCTTGCAACCTTGAACCTATTGGATTATTCCTTCTCGATAATATGTCAGATATAGTGACAATTGGGCTGCTGCTATAGCATCCACATATGGTCCCCCACTGAGAACCATACTTGAAAGACTGAGAATGGACAACTTTCATAGATTGGTTATTGCGTCAAGTGAACAAAGACCTCGCTTAACAAGAGATCTCGAAGGACATGGATTATTAAAGTTTTCAAACCGTTCTACCCAGATGTCTTTCACCTTCAGTTTGATGGAGAGGAGTGTCACAAGCTGCCTTACAGATCGGTAGCTGGAGAATTCTGAAAGGCAATCAATTCCGAATTAAACCTAACGACCTCTTTCCTCTTGGTGGTCCTCCAGATCGTCTAACCATCCAAACTCAATTCTTCTTCAACAAAGACTTGGAGTACTTGAGATACGGTAACAAGGGAAGCTGTCCAGCACTATTAATCTCCAAATGAAAGCGGCTCGGTATCCTGACTTTGGCATGGAACTTCTCGTGCTGGAACAAATGTGGATTAAAGATGTGTGTTCCTACGATATAAGTGCCAAATATGGTATCGCACACTAGTGGTTTACTCGTCAAAATTTCTACATTGACAGACATGATGCTACATCTCGTCAAAAAGAAGTCAGATCAACCATTCGGATCCTTAGCATCATCCGAATCTAAGCTTATTCATGATATGGCTATGACTACTTAAATGAGATTGTCCTCCGCATGGCTGACTACTAAGAGCACACCATTGCTGAAAAAGATTTCAAGAACTTGTATCCAAGCGACTTTGAAGATCTGAATATACTTCTTCTACAGGGTCATCTCGATCATCTTCCTGGTTCTGACAAACGCATGTTATCCACTGCTGTTAAGCTCTGGACCCGCAACTTGGTGATTCATCAACAGGTTGAAGACTTTCAACTTGGTATTGAAAGCTACCAGAAGCAACTAAACCTCACCAAACCAGGATGGGACGCTACAGGATATGAGTTCAAGCATGACTACACCATCATTGAGTCTCCACAAGCTGTTGTGTTCCCGGTCAACTCCAAGGAATGAAAGATCATGCGGTACAATGAAATTTACAAGTTCAGTGATGGGACACTGTCACGTTTTCTGGAAGCACTGGATTACAAAGTTAAAGAATACCAGATTAAGAGATTCAATCCGAGAATGAATACGAGGTTTTAGACTCAAAAGGACGTGACGAGGAGCAAAGAGTTCATGGCGGCTATTGAAAGGCGGCTGAAGACAAGAAGGATCTTTTAGAATTTAGAATGCTTTGTTGGTGGAAGAGTTCGTGATATTGACTACAGACTTCTTCAGAGAACGGAATGACATCGCCATCCCATTTAAAAGGTCAATATCATGTGTAATATATTATTCTATTTGTACAATAACTAGTAGTGTAATAACATCATGTTATGTGTCAGGGTATGAAATTTTTCTTGAATCTTTCACTTAAAATCCTTCATACACATCATACCTGACACTAACCGAATCCCTCATATATTGAGGGGGAGCATGAATATGTTCCATTATCGGCTTGTATAAATCAGATGCATTTTTCTCCCAAATTTTTCCTAAATTAAATCACCTGAGATCTAAAATCTCAACGGATTTGAAATTTTTGACCGGGGGAGAGAATGTGATTTTAATATGAAAATCTGATAAAAAATATGATCTTTTAGACTTAAAAAGTATGCTCTCCCATATGTGCTAAAATCTTTCGAATATCGATGCACATATTGAGGGGGGGTGAATGGTAATTGTGGAAATACCAAAGACCGACCCTGTAATTACTTTATCGGATTTATAAGGATGGTAAGGTTAGGTATTAGTTCCCACGATCCCTCCAGAGCCGGAGGGATATACCCAGGGACAACTCACTAGTTAGTGTAGAAGTATTTAGGTATGATTAATAAAGGAGTAATGCGAATAAGGGAATAGTGCGGATTGAGATGGAGCTAGTACTGGAACATACCCAACAAGGTACTAGTAATGAAGTCTCGGTAAGCACTAAAGGGGTTAAAGAATGAAAAAGAAATGTTAAGATAAAGGGTGAAAAGAAAGCAACCCTCCTTTAACATTAGGCAGAAACCGGGTCAATACATATGATGTCAGAATCACATGGTTGATTGCTGACATGGAAGACAAGTATCATGGACCTAGTGATACGCTACAAAACCCTCCTTAGCCACTCAGAATCTCTCAAAAGATTTCTGTTTCAATTGTCACGGAGACTTAACACGTAATCTACTGATTCTCTCACTCCGCGTTAATCGGTATTAAAAAAGGTGGCAGTCTGCTCCAGCCTCCACTCACTTAAATCAAAATGCACTATTGAGTCTAAAGCCTAGAGATCATCAATTAATATCGTTAGGACATAATTCAAATGTACTTGTTTATCACATACTGTGAAAATAAGTAATGTATAATCAGAGTCTTACGCATCATCCTTGTGATTTTGCCAGAACATCCAAGTGATACTTATGTACTCACAATGAAGATGGAAATCCTTGTTGGGATTCTAGATTTGATGAGACAAAAGAACAAAAGAATGAAACAAGAAGGACTAATTAAGCATTATGGAATTCTACAAAAGATGGAGGATTCTACAAGATATGATAAAGAAGGAAACAAGAT
>BQNB010003971.1:66448-110028 GCA_026074375.1 Tanacetum coccineum | reverse complement strand
ATTAACTATTAAACTACGAGCTATAATAAACAGTAAAATACACGGGGTGACCGAGTCTTTTTCTAATATCTAACACACATGCCTTTTATGATAACATACACAAACAAGCTCTAGGTTATCAAAATCCGTTTTATCTTAGGAAAGCTCAGCGGATTAAGCCAACCTTTTATGATGGTATTGTTATATCTAATAAACATGTTGCTATGCTTGTGATTGATGATGAGGAAACATTGATTTTGGAAGAAAATAGTCGATAAAAAACGTCTAAAAAAGCAAAGGATCCAGAGATTATTGATAAAAATATTTCTCATAAACCTATTGATTATGAAAAATAAAATAGACTTTCTGAAGATTTTGGGAAACGTTTTACTCCACAACAAGAAATGGATGCTAAACAAGCATTCTGGTTGCGTATATCCAATCATACCTGTAAACCTTCTGATGCATCCCCTATCAAAATAGAGGCACCTAAGGAACTTCCTAAGGTTAGCTTGGTGAATGAAAGCCTTAAAAAGCTTAAATTTCACCTTGCTAGATTTAACAATGTGGTGAAGATAAGGACTACACCTGATGCTCGTACAAAAGGTGAATGGGGGTTTGAACATACAAAAGCTGTTTTTAACAATGAAAATTTTCCATTTCTAAAATCTTTAAAAGACATCTTTAATGTGTTTGATAGAGATCTTTTAAATGAAATAATGGAAGTACAGACATTTTTAACCAAATGGACGCTGTTGTTCAACAGTTTTCAGTCGATAAACAATGTTTGAAAATTGATAAGAAAGAATTACTTTTGGAAAATGATCGACTCTTGCAACAAGTTATGTCTCAAGAAATTCTTTTAATTGTGATGAATTCTATGTCTTTGATTGGTGAATCTGTGAATATGGATGGAAAGAAAAAATAAACTTATAATCTTGAGGCTGAGCTTTTGAAATCATAAAATGCGTTTAATGATCTTTTGAAACGTCACTCACAACTTGAAAAACATTGTATTTCTCTTGAATGCCCAATACAACTCAATCAATAAATTTTTCAAAAACGTGAATCTTGTGATAATCAAAATGCTCTTGAAATTCCTAATTTGTTTACATATAATGATTTGAAAGCTCAGCTTCAAGAAAAAGATAGTACCATTTGTAAGTTGAAGGACATGATACAATCAATGAGAGAAAAGTCCAAGGATGAGAATGTCAAGTATGATTATTGTGAAATAGAGACAAAAAATGTGGAACTGGAGAATAGTGTGGCAAAATTGCTTTTGGAAAACGACCGTCTTTGTAATGAAATTAATCATGTTAAACAGGTTTTTAAAGAGAAGTTTGACTCAATTAAAAAGACACGTGTTCATTCTAAAGAACAGAGTGACTCTTTAATTGATAAACTGAACTTAAAATCTACAGAGAATGAGGATTTAAAAGCTCAAATTCAAGATAAGGTTTTTGTGATAACGTCATTGAAAAACGATCTATGAAAAATAAAAGGAAAAGAGATTGCCGATATTGCTTCACAAATACCATCTGCCAACACTATTGTTCCAGGAATGTTCAAGCTAGATTTAGAACCTTTGGCTCCTAGGTTATTGCAAAATAGGGAAGCTCACACAAATTACCTTAAGTACACTCAAGAACAAGCTGATATTCTTTGGGAAATAGTTGAGCAAGCTAAAGCAGAACATCCTTTAGATAAAGAGTTAGACTTTGCCTGTAAGCATGCCCAACGAATTCAAGAGTTACTTGTATATGTTCGAGATACATGCCCAATGCGATTAATCTTAGTGCTAAAAAGGTTGCTGTTACACCCAAAAACAAGGTCAAGAAAGTTAGGTTTGCTGAACCTCTCACATCCTCAAGCAACAGTAAACAGGTTGAGTCATAAAAAACATTAGATTCTAACATACCTGTGTTATCTTCTACATGATTGAAGTGTTCTACTAGTAAAAGCAGATCAAAGCTTACTGGCAATAAAAGGAATGATAGGATATCGCAAACACCAAGTAGGAACATGAAGAATAAAGCAGAAGCCCAACATAGGAAAGTTAATAAAAAGAAACGTGTTATTAAACCAGTTCATGATGTTAATGTTAAGCATTCATTGTTACATGCGAATTCTGAACCTGTTTGTGCTACTTGTAAGAAATCGTTGTTTGATGGTGTTCATGATAAATGTTTTCTTAATTTTATGAAAAATGTGAATAGCCGTACTAAATCTGCTAAGAAACATAAAAAAGAAAATATTTGGAGACCTACGGGTCATGTATTCACTGAAGTAGGACTTAAGTGGAAACCAACAAGCAAAACTTTCACTATAGTTGGTAATATGTGCCCTTTAACTAGGATCACTTCAGCTAACATAGTGCCTTCTAAGACAACTACTTCCTACTCAGTTGAATCACAAAAACTAGGGCTTAAAGTCTATAGCAAGAAACTCAAAAATGTTAAAAATATAGGTTCGAGTAAAAAAGCTAAGATTGTAGCATCTAAGAATGTTAACCACTCGAAACCTAATCATACTTGGGGATCCAATGCTACAGATATTCCATCATCTTCTTCTTCTGTCATGATAGGTTGTCCAGATTGTTCTCTGGTATCTGGACTCTGGATGTTCGAAACACATGATAGGGAATCGCTCTCAGCTCATGAACTTTGTTAGTAAATTTCTGGGTACAGTTAGATTCGGGAACGACCATATTTCAAGAATTATGGGATATGGTGACTATCAGCTGGGAAACATGAGTATCTCAATGGTATATTACGTAGAAGGGATTGGACATAACTTGTTTTATGTTGGTCAATTTTTCGACGGGGATCTTGAAGTCGTATTTCGAAAAAACACTTGCTTTATTTGTTATTTAGAAGGTGTTGATCTACTTTACGGATCCCGTGATGTACATAATTTCTCTTGATGACATGCTTAAAACATCTATGATTTGTCTTCTATCCAAAGCGTCAAAGACTAAGAGCTGGTTATGGCACCATTGGTTATCACATCTCAACTTCGGTATTATTAACAAGCTAGCTAAAGACGGTCTTGCACGAGGCATTCCAAGACTTAAATTTCAGAAATATCATTTGTGTTCTGCATGTGCGTTAGGAAAGAGCACGAAATCCTCCCATCAACCCAAAGATGAAGACACTAACCAATAGAAGCTATATCTTTTGCATATGGATTTGTATGGCCCGATGCGTGTGACAAGTATTAACGGAAAAAGGTATATCTTATTGATTGTCGATGATTACTCAAGATTTACTTGGGTCAGATTCTTGAGGACAAAAGATGAAGCTCCTGAGGAAATCATTAAATGCATCAAAAATATACAAGTTCGTTTGAATGCCACCGTCCGTAATGTTCGAACAGATAATGGAACCGAATTTGTCAATAAGACATTTCGTGAATTCTATGAAAATTTTGGCATCTCACACCAAACATCTGTTGCATGCACTCCTCAGCCAGAATGGCGTTGTCGAAAGGAAAAACCGAACTCTTGTAGAAGCTGCTCGTACTATGTTAATATTTTCTAAAGCTCCATTATTTTTATGGCCCGAAGCAATCAACATAACCTGTTACACCCAAAACCATTCAATAATCCGTCGTCGATACAACAAAACTCCATATGAGCTTATGCAAGATAAGAAACCGGATATATCATTCTTTCATGTCTTTGGTGCACTATGTTATCTAACCAATGACAGTGACGACCTTGGTAAATTACGCGCCCGCAAAGAAAGCATTCAGAATCTACAACAAAAGAACCCAGAAAATTATTGAAACTATTCATGTGACATTTGATGAGCTGACAACATTGGCTTCTAAACAATTCAGTTCAGGACCCAAGCTTCAATGTATGACTCCTGCAACATCCAGTTCAGGACTCGTTCCAAACCCCGTTTCTCAACGACCTTGTATTCCACCAAACAGAGATGATTGGGATCTCTTGTTTCAACCTATTTTCGATGAATACTTCACTCCTCCATCAAATGCTATTTCTCAAGTTTAAAAACTGTTGCTCCAGGAGCTTTGGATTTAGCCGATTCTCCTGTGTCAACTTCCATTGACCAGGATGCTCCGTCATCAAGTACTCCATCAACACAAGAACAAGAACAATCTACAAACATTTTTCAAGGTTTTGAAGAATCACCAAAAACACCAATCTTTCATGATGACCCACTTAATGAATCTCCTCATAAAGAATCAACTTCTCAAGGGTCATCATCGAATGTGAGACAAATCTACTCTCCATTTGAACACATTGGTAGATGGACTAAGGATCATCCTATAGCAAACGTGATCGACGATCCTTCTCGATCTGTTTCTACGAGAAAGCAACTCCAAAACTGACGCCATGTGGTGTTTATTTGATGCCTTCATAACTTCAGTAGAACCAAAGAACTTCCAACAAGCAATGACCAAACTGTCATAGATCGATGCAATGCAAGAAGAAATTCATGAATTTGAAAGGCTACAAGTTTAGGAATTATTGTCGTGTCCTATTTAAAGTGTTACTGATCAAACTTTAATGGATTTATAAGGTTAAGACAGATGAATTTGGTGGGGTACTAAAGAATAAGGCTAGACTAGTTGCTCAAGGATTCAGGCAAGAAGAGGGAATCGATTTTGTGGAATCATTTGCACCGGTTGCTAGAATTGAGGCCATCCGTATCTTCATAGAAAATGCCGCTCACAAGAATATGATGATTTTTCAAATGGATGTCAAAACGGAATTCTTAAATGGCAAGCTTAAAGAAGAGTCTACATTTCTCAACCAGAAGGATTTGTTGATCAGGACAACCCATCACATGTGTACAAGCTGAAAAAGGCTCTCTACGGTCTCAAACAAGCACTACGTGCATGGTACGACATGTTGTCAAGCTTCTTAATCTCACAACATTTCTCCAAAGGTGTAATTGATCCAACACCCTTCACACGACAAGCTGGCAATGACTTATTACTGGTACAAATTTATGTTGACGATATAATATTTGCATCCACTAATACTGCCATGTGTAATGAGTTTGCTAATCAGATGACCACTAAGTTTAAGATGTCAATCATGGGGCAGATGTCATTCTTTTTAGGATTAAAACGTTTACAAAATCCCAGAGGCATCTCTATAAACCAATCTAAATATGCTTCTGAAATTGTTAAAAAATATGGTATGCTAACTACTGATTTTTTTGACACACCCTTGGTAGAAAAAAGTAAAGTGGATGAAGATCTACAGGGGACACAAGTTGATGCTACACTTTACCGTAGCATGATTGGATCCCTTATGTATCTTACATCCAGTAGACCTAACCTTATACATGCAGTCTGCTTATGTGCTCGGTATCAGGCAAAGCCTACCGAAAAGCACTTACAAGCGGTAAAACGGATCTTTTGATACCTTAAAGGAACCATTAACATGGGTCTCTGGTACTCGAAGGATACTGGTATGTCTTTAACAGCATATGCAGATGTAGACCACGCGGGGTGTCAAGACACTAGACGTAGTATATCGAGAAGCGCTCAGTTCTTAGGTGACAAACTTGTTAGCTGGTCGTCAAAGAAGCAAAAGTGCACTGCCATATCAAGTACTGAGGCTGAATATATTGCCTTATCTGGGTGTTGTGCTCAAATCCTATGGATGCGTTTACAGCTAACAGATTATGGCTTTCAATTCAATAAGATTCCTCTGTACTGCGACAACAAGAGTGCGATTGCTCTATGCTGCAACAATGTTCAACACTCACGAGCCAAGCACATCGATGTTTGCTACCATTTCATTAAGGAGCAAGTGGAAAATGGAATTGTGGAGCTATACTTTGTCCGGACTGAATACCAACTGGCTGACATATTCACCAAACCTTTGCCAAGAGAAAGATTCAACTTCTTGATCGAAAAGCTCGGTATGAGAAGCATGTCTCCGGAAACGTTAAAAAGTATGGCAGAGGAAACAAACGAGTGATGGTGGTAACTCATATCCTGTATTATATGTACATAAGAAAACATAAAAACACAAAAATATTTTTCTTTTATATAAATTTTTTTTCTAAAAGAAAATAAAAAATAAAAAAATCAGAAAAATATAAAAATATGTATCTCTGGCATGTCTTTTGAAAATCGATAACATTTACGGCCTTAGAAATGTCATTCAATAATGATACGAGGCTGTAAATGAAGTTCGAGCAGAAGTTCAAAAGTTTTCAAAACATGCCAAATATGGCTTGCTATTATTTCAGATAGCAACCCAGTCGTCATCTTAAAGGCAAGTATTTCAAAAAGAAAACTTGACCTAACAACGGGAATTTATTCTCGGGCATGGTCTACTTTATGACCATACAAAGACTTGTGTTTACTTTGCAACACAACCCGTGCTTTCTGTTATCCATACGCGTACGCGTCAGTGCGCTTATGTGTCAAAATAAAAGAAATCTAATTTTTTATGGTGTTGATTTTCAAAAATAAAATAATCATCTTAGAAATTCTTCAGAAAATGTTTTTTCAAGGCATTTGACCACTCAAACAACGACTACAACTCTTTAAATCTAAAACGGGTCATTGTTTGAGGGGGAAGAGAATGTCAAATAATTTCTTCTTCATAAAATCAGTTTGTGATTATGGAAAAAGGTTTTAAACAATATTAGGTTTATAATTAAAGGGGAGCTAATTAAGTTTAGTTTATTTGTGCCTTAAATGTTATGTGTTTATGCCTTCAGGGATTATATAGCAAAAATTAAGTATCTAAGCATTATAGTGTAAACTATAGGGACTAAGTGTGCCAATTGTGAAACTTTTATATGCCTTAGTATACTTTATATGGAAAATATAAAGGAACTAAGAGTTAAAGGGGCATTTATGTCAAAAAGTGAAACTTTTAACATAAACACCCCATCCCTCCCTCTTTCTCGTCACAAAACACACACACACACACACACACACACACACAAACTAAAACACTTTCCCTCCTCTCCCACACCTAAAAATCGTCACCCTCTAGAACTCGTATCTCAGATCATTTCAAGCTTCAAGGTAAACTACAATCTTGTTCCCCGCATCATAAACATCTTATGTTTAAAAGAAATTGGGCTGTATCACAATATTTTGCTCGATTTCCCTAGAAATTGTTTTAAGGTTTGCGAAAATTGAAAGTTGTCCAATCCTAAAATTAATTGAGGGGATAGGTTAGGGGTATAGACGACTCGGTTGTAACTGTTCTTGATAATAATAACATCTTCTTGTGTTTCTAGTGATTCTTATGTGCGATATTTTGGGTATATGAGGTATACTTGATAAATGTGCTAGGTTTGTGGTTAGTATGCGTTTATAACCTTTATTGAATGATTATACATGAGAAAATCCAAGTCTTAAATGTTATTTTTGTATCTTTGATTTGAACTTGTTCTATGTTACTTGTTCTTGGCTCAAAATGCAAATATAGTGGTTGATACATGTTATAGTCACTAGGAAATAGTTATATGAACAAATGCAATGTGTTTGAATTGTGTAAACCCCAAAAAAAATGAGGGTTTGTATAAATCAAGACTTATAGACGGCGTTTTATACGTCTTTCTATATAGACGATGATTTATACATGCCCTCATAGACGGATATTTATACATCTGCCTAATAGACGGCGATTTATACATGTCCAATAGACGGCGATTTATACATGTCCAATAGACGGCGATTTATACATGTCCAATAGGCGGCGATTTATACATGTCCAATAGGAGGTGATTTATACATGGTCCGTTAGACGGCGATTTATACATGGTCTGTTAGACGGCGATTTATACATGAAACATAGACGGCGATTTATACCTATCACCACAGACAGCGATTTATACATGTGTAGGGCGGCGATTTATACACTAGTTATGAAAAGTGATTCTTTCCTAAATTGTTAGCCTCAATTTTATTGAGTCAATAAAGGAAGTTCGTTCCTGTGTTCAAGACCTCACTTCGGGGGAGATTGTTAGCCTCAGTTTATTGAGTCGAACAAGGAAGCTCGGTCACTCTACGATGGAGCTTCGGTCTTTAATTAGTTAATGTTGTAATAAAATATTATCGGGAATCGGGCTCGATAGATAATCTAATATTGTATATGTTTCGGGTTTAATCCCAAACAAAACCCGAGCCCGGGTCCTAGTTAAATATCCCACGCGTCGTAGGGATATATATATATAGATATTTTCATATGAAAATATCTAGAATTCTCATAATCTTTTTTCATAATATAAAATCTTTTTTTCTCTCATCTCTCTCTTTTCTCTCTCTCTCTTTTCGATCTCTCTATCTCTCTAGTTTCTAGTTCCGAAGTGAATCGTGTTATATGAAGTGTTAAATCGGAACCTACAATTGGTATCAATCGCCTCGGGTGGATTTCGTGGTATTTTTTGTTGTTGTGAGCCTATTGGATTCGGAAAATTTGCTTGTTTCATCATTCGGTATATTTGTTTCTTTTGTTATGATTCGGCTTATTGAACGAGAAAGGAAACGACGTTATATTGGTTAGGATTGTGGTCCAAAAAGATTATTTGGGTCGCATCAGTTGGGGCAAAAACGCAAGGGGTTTTACGCTTTTAGTTCTTGTGAAGAACAACCGAACGAGTGAAACACGTTAGGACCGAACGAGTTTATACGTCTTGGATCGAACTAGCGGACCGAACTAGCGGACCGAACTAGCGGAATCGAACGAACGGATCGAACTAGCGGACCGAACTAGCGGAATCGAACGAACGGACCGAACTAGCGGAATCGAACGAACGGATCGAACTAGCGGACCGAACTAGCGGATCGAACTAGCGCATCGAACGAACGGACCGAACTAGCGGATCGAACGAGCGGATCGAACTAGCGGATCGAACTAGCGGATCGAACGAGCGGATCGAACTAGCGGATCGAACGAGCGGATCGAACGAGCGGATCGAACTAGCGGATCGAACGAACGGATCGAACTAGCGGATCGAACGAGCGAATCGAACAAGCGGAATCGAACGAGTGGGATCGAACGAGCAATTTCTTGGACCGAACGAAATTTTTTTAGAAAACTTGTGTGACGAAAAGGGTTTCAGTAAAACAGCCATAACTTTTGATCCGTAAGTCCGTTTAAGGCCCGTGACCTCTCAAATCGAAGAGAAAAACGTGACGGGCCGTGTAACCACCCTTTAGCTGGTTAAGATTTTTCAAGCCCAAAAACATCGTTTTCTATGAGAAATTGACATTTTTCAGTTTTTTTTGGAATTTATCGCCGCTGATTCGAATCAAAAAAACTCACGGTTTTCTAATTGATTCTGTAAATCCCGTTTAATTTGTTTTTAGTTTTAATCGATAGAGTGTAATAAATCCAGTGACGTTGCATTGCTTACCAAACCACAGCATTCATCACATCATATCCACTTAAGATCCTACAAAATCTTTCACACTTCATAATTCACGATAAAATGGGAACACAGGTTACTTCATCTTCGGGTTCAGTTTTAGAGGAACCAGAGATACAAAAACTGCAGATACAAGCAAAGATTTTCAAAGAAAACTCCTTGAACAAATTAAATGCACTTAAATCAACCACTCAACTTCTCGAACAACAGAGTATATTGTATCAACAAGCTTTTGCACAACTCTTTGGTGATAGTGTCAGAACCTTCAAGTTTCAGTTATCTCAACACATGAATAACTTAGAAACACTTCTCAATGCGATAAACCTTAACGAGTGGATTCTAAATCGTCTCTAAGGTGATTAAATTACAATTTGAAAGGTTTCATTAACTTTGACTTGTTAAAGCCTCTCGTATTTATTCAAGATCTTTTCATTAAGATCAGAGAAGTATAAAGAAATTTCAGAGATTTACAACTAAATGACAGGTGATGCCATTCAAGGAAACAATCATCCAGAACATGAACTCCATTGAGCAATGTATAATAGAAAGAGCAAGTCATGAGCAAGAGCTTAAGATGACGTTGAAAAAGTTGAGTGAAAGACAGTTGCAGATTCAACAGTGCAAGGTTCAAGAGGTTCAATCATCGGTTACAAGTTCAGGAGATGAAACAAGCAGTGGGATTGTATTTGTTGAAACGAGATTTGATAAACTGAAATAGGGAAGCACATTACAGTTACATGGCAAAGATTCAGGAGGTCTCACCTGACGAATCCAGTTCTACTAGTCAGCCATTGGAACAGGTAAAAAACCATGATGAAAATGATGTGTTTGCCAATGTGAGACGACATTCTGAGCAACCTGAATCCATTAACGACACATATGTTTTGGAGAAGGATGATAGCAATGTCATTCCTGATTCATCAAATATATGTACTAATGATAATCAGGTTGATCAAAATGCGGCTGAATGTGTTGATGAGCGTGCTGCGCTTGCTAATTTAATTGCTAATTTGACTCTTGATACGGAGGAAAACAAAACGGTTTTAAAGCAATTAAAGAAAGCAAACGCATCATTAACTCAAGAACTGAAGGAGTGCAAAACTAACTTGGATGAGTCTAGTAGGGCTCTGGGGGAGGCTACTAGCAGTCGGGATAGTTCTCTGATTGCACTTCAGACCAAACAGACTGAGCTTGAGAAGTACACGGCCCTTAATGACAAAAAGTGAGTATAAAAATACTTCAAACAAAGTTAAAGTAAACTCTAGGACTATTAGCTCTTAAAGACTTTGACATAAAAAGGTTAAAAAACTAAAAAACTATGACAAATTTCAGTTGTTCAACAGAAACACGATGAGCTTAGTAAAAAAGAGTTTGGTTAACTAGGTCACAATTTGAAGGTCAACTCAAAGAGATAAGTATGTTATTTCGGATTTAAAGGTTAAAGGAAGAAAAGACATTGACACGATGATTGAAATGGGACAAAAAATAAAGTTTTTAAATGAAATTCTTTATAAACGCAATCAGTCAATTCAGACCATTCACATGTTAGCAGCCAGAATGCGCTGGCTATAATGGTAGATAACCTTCTGCAAATCCAAGTACCTCAAGAAAGCTCAATCTGAAAAGCCTCGTTTGTATGAGATCCCATATGTGTACTTCTGATCCTGCAAACAGATTTTGCCCCAATGGGGAAGAGACAGTGACTCTTGAAAAGGAGAGTAGATCAAAATTGGATAAAGACACAGTTAAACCATATAATTACACATATCAAAACAGTCTTTATGAACTTCAAACCACCATACAATGCCTATCTTGATCAGTTGGAACGCGCTAAGAAGTAGGAAGACAATGTGGAGAAAAAACGTTTGGTTAGGACCAAAGCCAAACATTGCTAAAAACTGGCCTTTCTACCCATTTCTAAATCCCTTAGTAAAAGTAGACAATTTATAACGAATTGACAACTACTTCAATCATTTTAGAACTAATTTGTACAACGCTTGGTCTATCAATACTTATAGTGCATTCTTAACCCCAACTTGCTAAGGGACTATGGAAGTTTTGATCTAATCCTTTATTAATGCCTCTTTCAAACAAAACTATACTGGACAGTCATTGTTTTGTTCATGAACTAAAAAAGAAATGAATGGACATTTGGAGTACGTTAATTCCTTGACAAAGGGAGCTTGACGATCTTGAATCAGAAAAGCTGATTTTCCCAACATATATGATCTACTTCTCGAAGGAGTGTGTGTCTAAGATGTTATATGTTCGTATTTGCATTCTCTGTCTGGATTTAAATGCTAATACTGAATTGCAAGCATATATCTTCTATAAAGTCAAGAATGTGAATGTCATTGCACTAATGCTTTCGGAAACAAACTGAATATCTGTTATCAAAGAAGTTCATTATAATTGTTAAAAAGTTTTCTTAAACTTGAAAAACAATCGATTTCTCTTTGAACTATCTTTACAACATTGTAAAGGACAGCATTGAAAAACAACCAGTTTGCAAAGAAAATGCTTCAATGTATTTCGAAAAGACGTGCGAACAATTCATGAATACAAGGATTTGAAGCTCAAAGCAAGACATGAACATAGCATAAGTGAGGTTGAAGAAACTCATCGAGAACTGCAAGGGAAGTCAGGGTGGAAACTCTGTTTAACTAAATCATCTGTTGTTCGACAACAAAGCTCAGACGAATTCCAAAACCATCAGTTTAGGAAAAACGACTCCATTTTTCAAATTCTCCTTGAAATGAGAAGTTTTCAAAGAAACAGTCGGTTAATAAAACTTATGTGTCGGATGGTTTGTTTAAACTAGTCACTCAACAGATTTTTGCCTCAGATTAGAAAACAAGAGTTCGAATACAACCATGTGATTTGCACCTGAGCCCCTTAGGAATTGCCCAAAGAATGTGGTCACATCAGTCACCCAAGGGAAAAAGTAGGCGCAACATGACATGGTTCATAATACTACCTAGAGAACAAGCTAGAACAAGGTACAACTTTCAGAAAGACAATGAAGTGATGGAAAACCTAGTATGAATTAATCCTGCTAGATTACAAACTGCTAATGATTGCAAACCAAACCTAGGAATTGGAAAGCATTATGCAGTTAGTCGGGTTTCAACAAAGATGTTCACTTAGGAGAACATAGGAAAACAAAGCCTTTCGTGAAGTCCAATGAATTGCAATTTACCATACATGCAAAATGTGTTTACAGTGAATATTCAGATGAATGGGTCTTATAATACCTGTCAAGGTTAATCCACGTGCTTCTGCACAGAATAAGGACGCAAAATCCCATAAGACAACAAAGAGATATATGCCCGTAGAAAAGTCAAGTGCATCTAAGAAACCAGAAAGACAGATCTCCACAGGACATAGGTTCTCAAACAAAAAGACTATCACTGTCCCTGAGAAAACAATGAATCCTAGATCTAGTCTTAGGTGGAAACCAACGGGTAGAATTCTCAAGACTGTTTGTCTAAGGTGGGTTCCAACTGGAAAGCTACTCAACTCTTGCACGGGCAAGGTTGAAAGTGAACCCACACATGGTTCAAAAGTAGATATCCATCATATTCATGCATGCAAACAAACTCTGGATTTAAGTGCAGGTACGTCATTCAATGGTCAAAAGCAACAACGAATTGACATAACTGCAGATGCACTATACAATGAAAAGCAGGAAAATCTCAGAGTGTGGTTGCTGAAATTTTTGATATCTAAGAAACCAGTGCCATAATGGTTTTACAAAAGATGAAATTCTTCATCAAATGATGTTTGAACACAGCAGTTCAAGCCTCGGTCGTCGATGTCAAATGGTGTCTGCTGAAAATAACACTTCAGGCCCCGTTCCTCAATGTTCAAATGATGTCTGCTCACATCAGTTCAGGCCTCGTTCTTCATCAAATGACTTCTGATCATAACCGTTCAGAACTCAGAATTCAAGACCACAACAATGAACCGTCAAGTTCCAAGCTGGTCAAAAAAGTTGTCCTCTAGCAGTCAAGACAGCTACATCACGACAAGAGTTGGAATTACTATTCCACCATCATATAGCAATGCTGAGGACAACAGGTAAATAAATACAAAATCAGAAAATCAGAAAATTTCTAAAAAGATTCTTCTCGACATGTCTCTTGGAATCGATAACATTTACGTGCTTAGAAATGTCGATTAACATTGACATGGGTGTGTAAATGAAGTTCGAGCGAGAGTTGCAAATAGTTTCAAAACATGTCATTTCTAATTTTCTAAATGGCTTATGTGCAAATGTCAGTACATAACCCGGACTTCAAATAAAGGAAGGTTTATAACTTATCCTCCCAACGAGAAAATTAACGTTTCTCGGTCTTGAGCTGTTCTTACAAGACATTCAATGTTTTTAGCTCAAGAAAAAGGAAAGTGTACGTTTCAGTGCGCTTACCCTTAGCGTTAGAAGAGAAGTCCTCTAACATTTGGTTTTTCAAAAAGTTGAACATAATTTTTCAAGAATTTCTCGATGACAATTCATAATCTTTCAAAATTGTGTGTTCAACACTCCATCCCTCACAGTGTTTTCAAAAGACAACAATTTTTCAATTGGTCCTATTTTTGAGGGGGAGTTTTTCGAAAAAGAAAGTTTTAATGTTCTTGGAGAAATCATCAACGACCATTCTAATGTATTCAAAATACATTATCAAAATGTCCAAACCATTCATGCTACATATTTTCTCCCACAGATTTTTCAAGACATATTTTAATCACAAGGTATTTCAAAAACTAAGTGTTTATTATTTAAAATAAGGGGAGAAAATGTAATTAAAATATGATCTATTCGACTCAAGGTGCTAAACAGAAAGAAAAGGTTTTATGGTTTGATCTTATACCCAACAACATCTTAATTTCACGACGATTCTGAAGTCATAAGGTGGTTAGGTTAGGAATCATCCTATGTCTCAACCTGAACCGGAGGATCTACCCTAGGATAATCCAATGTTAGAATAGCAGTCCTTTCGTATGATTGTGAGATGAATGTATATGGGTATTTAATGCCGGACTAAGATTGAGTTTAACACTGGGAACCATCACAACAAGGTGTTAGTAATGAAGTCTGGGTAAGCATTGAAGGGGTTGAAGAATAAAAGAAATGTATGGATAAAGGGTGTAAACAAAGAGCCCTACACACAAATCTTTAAGGCTAGAAACTGGGTTCGATACATATGTGTCAGAATCACAAGGTGGATTGTTCTGACATTGAAAATCTGACTTCATGGGACCCAGTGATGTATTGCAACAACCCTTCCAAGCAATTCGGTTTCTCTCTAAGAAAACATTGTCTAATTAGTCACGGAGATACACTCAAGTTTATATTGAATCCACTCCGAGATTGTTGATATTGAATAGTGGCAAACTGCTCCAGCCTCACGAGTACTAAAAACTAAATGCACTAATTGAGTCTAGAGCCAAGGGATCAATAAAAAATCTCGTCTAGGACACATTCCAATCTACACCGTGTGAACATTCTTCAGGTTCCACAGTGTTAATCAAAGTCCTACGCAATATCATTGTGATATTTGCCAGAACATTCAGAGTGATACTCTTTAGTATTTACAATGACGAATGGAAATCCTTCCAGTGTCATCATCAAACAGCACTGCGGTAGGTGACTTGCGAGATTCTATATGAATCAAACTTGTGACAACTGGATATCGATTTGGTCCAGTAAATGAATTGACGGTTGATGAATTTGATTAAAACCATGCACACCTCGATGTGTTACAAAGAATCTCTTTAACCGTGTGTCAACGTCGATTGATTTTCAAATCAATTTTCTCGTTTATCACTAACGTAAACCTGCAGGTCAAACGGTGGTAACGGCAACCTCAATCCCATTCAAATGCTCAATCTACGAAGACATACTATCTAGAAAGCTCAAGATTTAAAGACAAAGACTTCCGCTAACTCTGATTTGAAGCTTTCAAGATAATGCAAAAGTATGAGCATGTTGGTCAAAAACAAAAGATCGCAAGATGGCAAAGACGATAAAGACAATGACAAAAGACTCAAAGTCAAGGATCGCAAAGCTTGAAGGTACAAGTTTACAACAAATACGGAAGACAAAGACAAGAAACACTCGAGCTTAAACGACAAAAAGAAATCTTTCAACTGATCTCATGAAGGAGTGTCATCAATGAACTCACTTCGGGGGAGATTGTTAGCCTCAATTTTATTGAGTCAATAAAGGAAGTTCATTCCCGTGTTCAAGACCTCACTTCGGGGGAGATTGTTAGCCTCAATTTATTGAGTCGAACAAGGAAGCTCGGTCACTCTACGATGGAGCTGCGGTTCTGTTAATTAGTTATGTTGTAATAAATATTTCGGAATCGGGCTCGATAGATAATCTAATATTGTATATGTTTCGGGTTTAATCCCAAACAAAACCCGAGCCCGGGTCCTAGTTAAATATCCCACGCGTCGTAGGGATATATATATATATAGATATTTTCATATGAAAATATCTAGAATTCTCATAATCTTTTTTCATAATATAAAATCTTTTTTTCTCTCATCTCTCTCTTTTCTCTCTCTCTCTCTCTTTTCGATCTCTCTATCTCTCTAGTTTCTAGTTCCGAAGTGAATCGTGTTATATGAAGTGTTAAATCGGAACCTACATAAATGTTTTTAACTTGATGACACATCTTAGGTTAAATCTTACTTGTATCTCATGTGAATTGCTAAATTATCTGGATTTGGACTAGGTTAGTCGTTTGACCTTTAATTTGACCTTTTGAGTGGTTGTTGTGGCCCCCTCTGTACTTTTGATGGATGCTGGTAATATTTGGTTAAGTCTGCCTTGTCAATGAATGTGAATTGCCTTGCATATGAACTGTATTGAATTTTCTTAGCAGAAACATGAATCCAGTTGCCACTCAACAAATTGCTCACGACAATGCTTTGGTTACTCCCGATAAAAGACTAAAGATTGAAAGTTGCAATGCAAGAACTGAGTTTAGCAAACCACTAAAAGAGGAAACATATCAAATCACATTAGATGCTCTCAAGTTATCTCTTTGCTATATAGCTTTCCAGATCACTGCTGAAGTCCCTGAAATCTACATGCATCAGTTCTGGAACAGCATCAAGAAGATTGGAAAAACAGATGCTTATGACTTCAAGTTGGATAAGAAAAAGTGTCGAGTTGACACTGAAGTATTCCATAAGATTCTTCAGATCTGTCCCCTTCTCCCTAACCAAGATTTTGTGGAACTTCCTTCAGAAAATGATCTACTTTCATTTATCAAGGTACTTGGTTATTCTGGCAACTGTGAAATGCTTTCTACCATTCGTACTGATCAAATGCACCAGCCTTGGAGGAAATTTGCTGCTGTCGTTAACATGTGCATCTCTGGGAAATCAACGGGGCTTGATAGGCTTAGGGAATCACGAGCTCAAGTCTTGTGGGCTATGTACAATCAGTAAAATGTTGATTATGTTGCTCTTCTCTGGGAAGACTTTATGTATCAAGCTGACAACAGAGAAATTAGTTCAGCAAGAAAAGAGTACATACCCTACCCAAGATTTACCATAGTCATTATTGATCATTTCATCTCCAAAGATAATTCCATCTCTATGAGGAACAGAATAAATCTTCACACTGCTCATGATGATAGTTTGTTAGGTGCCCTAAAGTTTGTTTCCAAAACATAAGATTGTCAGAAGTATGGAGCATTGATTCCTGATGGAATGATAAATGACGACATCAAGCTATCTACAACTTACAAGACATATCTTGAGTATGCTACTGGGAAAGTTTCTCCTAAGAAGGCAAGGAAGTTCAAGAAGCCTGCTTCTCCCAAACTCAAGATTGTCCCAGCTTCTCCCAAAGAACCTACTCAGAAGGGTAAGCGAGTTAAGAGACCTGCCAAAAGGGCCACTACTATCCCATCAACCGGTGTTGTCATCAGAGATACTCTTGCTAAGTCGGTATCAAAGAAGATTGCACCAGCTAAAACTAATAGAGGCAAGGGAATTGAGTTACTTTTCGATGCTGCACTACTTGAAGATGCTCAGCTGAAGAAAACTCTGAGGAAAAGCAAGCGAGAAACTCACAAGCTTTAGGCTAGCGGCTCAAGTGAGGGAGCTGATTTTGAATCAAAGGTTCCTGATGAGCAAACCGGCAAGACTAAAGACACAAGTGAAGGAACTGGTGTGATACCAGGGGTTCCTGATGTGTCTAAAAAAGACTCTTCTAACAGTGATGATGATTCTTGGGGTAACAGTGAAGATGAAAATGATGATTTCAATGACGAAGATGATGACGGTGGTAATGATGATGACATTGGTAGTAATGATGATGGTGATAATGATGCACAAGATAATGAACAGACTGATTCAAATGATGATGAGAATCCTTCTTTCACTCTGAAAGACTTTGAAGAAGAAGAACAGGATGAGGAGTACGTATTTTCTCTAAAGAAGGACAAATCTGATGATGAAGAAAAGATGTATGAAGAAGAAGACGATGATGTCGCAAAGGAGTTGTATGGAGATTTAAACATCACTCAGGGACTCAGAGACACCGACATGACTAATGTTGAACAAGGTAGAGAAGATCTACAAAATGCTTCTCATGAGTCTGGGTTTGTACTAGAAGAAGATGATGGTCACGTAACGCTTATGACTGTCCATGATAAGACTGAAGGTACCATGCAAAGTTCTTCTATTCCATCTGATTTTACAAGCAAGCTACTAAACCTTGATAACACCGGTCCTGATGTCAATGACATTGCCTCCCTAATGAGCACCGCAATCGTTCCTCCTTCACCTCCTCCTGTCAATCCTTTTTCACATCTTACAACAACTCCTCAAAAACAAACACCAGATTCCACAACAACAACAACTAACCCAACTATAACTTTGCCAGAAATTCTTAACTTTACGTCCCTATTCAGGTTTGAACAAAGGGTGTCCGCCTTGGAAACTAAAATGTCTAAGTTCAACCAAACAAGTTAATTTGTTGAAGCTGTCTCCTCTATTCCGGGCATTGTTAATCAGTACCTTGCTTCCAAGATGAAAGAAGCAGTAGATGTGGCTGTCCAGCTACAATAAAACAAGCTCAAAGAAGAAGCTAAAGCTGAGAATCAAGAATTCCTTAATCAAGTAGACTCAACCATAAAGGCAATAATCAAGGAGCAGGTGAATGCTCAAGTCTCCATGATCATGCCACTGATTGAGAAGTATGTAACAGAATCTCTAGGAGCTAAAGTGTTGGTTAGATCAACTAATCAACCTCAGTCGTCTTACGCAGTAGCAGCTTCATTGTCATAATTCGAATTGAAAAAGATTCTCATTGACAAAATGGAGACTAATAAATCGATAAACAGATCAGACATTCAAAAGAATCTCTATAATGCTTTAGTTGAAGCTGGATCAAAATAACATAGAGATCATTTGACAAACATATAAGGGTATTGACTTAACTTTTCTTCCCCATTCTTCCGCGAAATAAATACTAGCTGATCCTAATCGTCCCAAAATCGTCCCAAAATAGTATTTACAAAGATAAGGACTTAACAACCGTGTACTCAATAATTAACTTGGGTTAAAACAATAATGTACTAAAAGCGAGTACATACAAGGTAGGATAAGGCTATTTGGGTGTAATAATTGGTTTAAGGGTGACAATGCTCTTCATTAATAGTCTGGCTTAACTAGAAAATTATGAGAACCGTGAAAAAGGATAGGCTTGAAGGGTTGTACTAGGGGTATCCTGCACTAAAGGTGAGTACATGGCAAGGGTGTGGGATAGTTACATGATCGGTGTGACCATCATAACAATTACAGGTTTAAAACATAGGTTAATCCTAATGCCTCTTATCAAGCAAATCCTAATACTTACTATGCGGTCTCGGGATGCATCACAAAAACAAGTTCTAGAATTTAATATACTACCGGTACACTCTCATAATCCTAAAGTAACCAATACCAATGTTCTAGAAAAGGCGACAAAACCACGCATACACGTCCGTAATGACGGAATAAACATACATGATTGCTCACTCCTTAACTCGAACAAGCTAAAGGTATAACATCTACGGGCGAACCTCACATTTTGGGGGTGGAATTTGAGGGTTTTTGTTCTAGTCATACACATTCCTATCCATGAGACGTTCTTAATGCTTGGTTTTTGTTGGTATGTGTCATATTTTTTTTAAATTTGGGTCAAAATTACCTCTTATGCTATGTTTCGTTATATTACCCATCATTTTAAGGACAAAGCAAATGACAAATGAAAGAATAGTTTATAAGGCTTATTTCCCCCCTACACTTAAATTAAACTGTTATAAGTATCATTTCATCACCATGAACACAAAAATAAGAAAAAGATTTTTAGAGAGAGAAAGAACTAGAAAGAGAGACAAAGAGAGAAAATAAGATGGTTACTTGCACTTAGAAAAGAAGAATGAGAAGCAACACCCTCTCCACACTTGGAGAGGGCTTTATATAGTTACAAGAGATAAAACCCTTCTTGGGTTGTTGGGCTTGACTTTGGGCCAGACCTATTACCAATGGACTTAAGCCCGACACCTAGGCCTAATTAGCTTAGATAAATTCCTGTAAACTAAGGTTTTCTTATACAAGGCTCGAGAATATTCAATGACCATCACTTTAATAAAAACACGGCTAACAATCTCCCCTAAGGGGTGGTCATTCAATTATGGATCCTTCTTGTGACGTCTTGAGTCTTGGAGCCTTGTATTCTTGGGAATTCTTTTTGAAGTTCCATTTGCTTGCTTGTGATCTTGGATCTTGATCTTTAACTTGATATTCTTTGACAAAATATTGATATCATGGTCTTTGGATTTGATTTGTCTTGACTACTGAGATCTATGAATCTTTATGCCGCCTTGCGATCTTGTGTCTCCATCCTCATGCTCAAGGTCTTAAAAACTTGCTAACAATCTCCCTTAACATTTTATTTAACTTGATTACTTGTACCACTTCATGGTAGGAGTAGTACTTGATCCACTCGTGAGATATATCTTTGTTATTATCCGACAATCTTGTCAAAAATGTTCTTTTGAGGGAGTGCTAGTACATCAAAGATTGCGGAAGACTTTGATAGTTTTAGCTTTCATCGTGTATATATCTTTGTCGATTGGGCATGAGGTCTTGAATCTTGACTTCGCTGGAATGAGGTTGTAACGCCGTCACTTATACCTGAAAATTAATGTTAGTGATAAACAACAAATATAGACGAATATGGCTTTGTTATTCGTCTTGAGTTCGGTTACATTAACCTTCGGTTCCGTGAGGACCATTTTATAGTATAAATACTGTACCCGTGATCAAGTAGGTTTAATTTAGAAGAACCTCCTTGATAGCGTTTCTAGCTTAAAGTATTAGATCCTCTAACGCGATTGTATTAGATTCACCGTACTTGCTTGTTCTCATTCCCGGAACGTCTCAAAGCAGACATCACGGTAAAAGTGAATCAGATAGTTACTATCTTTCTGATTGAGTCATCAATTTATATACTGGACCAAAATCGATATCCAGTTGACACAAGCTTGATTCATTTAGAATCTCACAAGTCACCTACCAAGAGCTTGTTTGATGTTGGCTCAAGAAGGATTTCCATCGTCATTGTGAATACTAAAGAGTACCACTTTGATGTTTTGGCAATTATCACAAGGATGATGCGTAGGACTTTTTGATACCAAATGTTGTATAATGATGTATGACATTTTGTATATTGGAATTTATGTCCTAGTGAGATTTTTGATGGATCTCGTTGGCTCTAGACTCTATAAGTGCACATTTGTTATTTGGTAATCGGAGGCTGGAGCGGACTGCCACCTTTTCAATATCAACGATCTCGGAATGAGAAAGCCGATAGAAATGTGTTGATCTCCGTGAGAAATGAAACAGAAATCTTTTGAGAGATTCTGAGTGGCTAAGGAGGGTTGTGCATTGCATCACTGGGTCCATGATGACTTGTCTTCAATATCAGAATCATCTTTGTGATTACCGATAGATTATGCATTGACCCGGTTTCTGCCTAAGGTTGTATGGAGGGCTTCTTTCTTTTCACCCTTTATCCTTACAATTCTTTTTCATTCTTCAACCCCTTCAGTGCTTACCGAGACTTCATGACTAGTACCTTGTTGGGTTTGTTCCAGCACTAGCTCCATCTCAGTTGGCACTATTCCCTTATTCTCACTTTACTCCTTTTTTCAATCATACCTAGGACTTCTACTCTATATAATGGAGTGTTCCTGGGTAGATCCCTCCGGTTCTGGATGGATCATGGAACGAATATACCTAACCTTAACCACCTTATAACTCCTTGAGAAATAATAGTTGGTCGGTCTTTGGGGTATTACCATGAGGATCCATAAAACCATTTGATAAAAAATCAATCAACGTGTCTGAGAAATCATTTGAGACACATTGAGTGTTTCCAGAGTTACCAAAAAGCTCCCCCTATATATATGCACTATATTATGAAAGAGTTTTGCACATGCGAGGTTTGGGAACGCACTTATAGATTGAAGATCGTATCCGTTATTAATCCGTATCGATCACATTTTAATCACTATTCTCCCCCTCAAAAATTACATATATGTTTACAATTTTTGACAATTAGTGAATTAAAAACAAGTTTATGTCCGGAATTCACATGAGCCTAACTAAGTCTTAAGAGAACATGAGTGAATGCAGAATGAATCATATTATTATACTCCCCCTCAATTATATAATAGAGTGAAAAGCTTGGAGTGGGAGTTTGTTGAGCACACAATTTTGAAAATATTTGAAATTTTCTTTTTGAAAATATCTTGAAAAATTATGCTCAACAGGAAAATATGTGAGAAATAACTTATTTACCATCATTTTCCTTAGTACTTCTCTTGAGCATTCAAAACTTTGAATGTTTATATGACTTTGCTCAAGACCGAGAAGATGTGAATTTCTCGTTGTTTAGGATAAATGTACATAAATGAACATTTTCCTTTCTTTAGGGCCCGAGTCCTAAGCTGACATTCACTTAGAAGTTGTAGAGAAAAAGTGAAAGGACATGTTCTGAAAGCATTTAAAACTCTCGCTCGAACTTCATTTATTCACCCGTGTTAAAATTAATCAACATTTCTAGGTGCGCAAATGTTATCGATTGTCGAGAGACATGTCGGAGAAGATTATTTTTGTATTTTTGAAACTTTTTGATTTTGTATTTTGCTTTTGTAGGTTTTATATTTTGGTTTTCTGATAAAATATATACAGAGAATTACTGTAATTTTGCAAGACGATCAAATTCCTGAGGAGATAAACTACGCATACCATGGCGACGAACCAAATAGTTGAATCGATCTACTAGAAGGGCTTTGGTGAAGATGTTGGCCAGTTGGTAATCCATATTGACAAAATATAGTTCAATTGTACCCTTTTCCACGTGTTCCTTTATGAAATGGTAGCGAACATCGATGTGTTTTGTTCTCGAGTGTTGGACCAGTTGCAGGATATGGCTATGGCTAATTTCGAATCACAATAGATTCGAATCTTGTTGAAGTGATAGCCATAATATGTTAACTGTGTCAGCATCCAAATGACTTGGGCACAACAAGCAGATAAAGACACATATTCTGCTTCCGCGGTTGATAGCGCCGTATAGTCTTGTTTCTTTGAGGATAAGCTAACCAACTTTTTGCCTATGAATTGAGCTCCACCGGAAGTACTCTTGAAGGTGTCTTTACATCCCGCATAATCAACATCTGAAAATCCAATTAGTTCAAAACCAGAATCCTTCGTATACCAGAGACCCATATTAACAGTTCCCCAAAGATAACGAAAGATCCTTTTAACCTCCTTGAAGTGCTTCTCGGTTGGCTTAGCCTGGTACCGAGCACATAAACAAGTAGCATTACAATGTCCGGTCTACTAGACGTAAGATACATTAGGGCACCAATCATGCTACGATATTTCTTTGCATCGACTGGAGACCCATTTTGATCAAGGTCAAGCTTGTCTTTGATCTCCATTGGAGTACCAACGGGATCACACTTTTCCATTCCATATTTTATAAGGATTTCTAACACGTAGTTGGACTGGTATATAAAGATGCCATAGGGGGATTGGTTAACTTGTAAACTAAGGAAAAACGTCATTTCCCCCATCATCGACATTTCGAAGCGGCTTTTCATGAGGTCAGAAAACATTTAGGTATACCTAGGGTGTGTAGAACCAAAGATAATATCATCAACATAGACATGTACCACTAAGATGTCATCGTCAAAGCGCCTTATAAACAACATTGGATCAATGGTGTTAGGAATACGAAATTCCTAGGAAAGTGTTGGTCGCTTCCATAGATAACTGTCGTTAGCTCGTTAAGTAAATTTTTAGAAACTTACATAGTTAGTTAGCTAAAGGCCCATGGATAAACCCATGCAAGCCCAAGCCCACCATCCATTGTAAGTATATTAACACCTCTCCATGCCTTAGAGAGGTGGTCGGTTGCTTATTTTTACACACATTAATATATGTTTACTTTCTCTCTCTAAGTATTCATCCAACCCTTTCTCTTACTAAAACAATCTCTTTCCCTCTCATCTAGTATGTTATTAGATTAGTCTTCAATTGGTATCAAGAGCCATGGAGTGGTATGTTTAGATTTTATGTTCTTGTTTTGGTTCGTATGTTTTATTTCATAAAAAAGGCTCTTTTTTGTTTTTTTTCTAAGCTTAAATTCCACACTAAAAGATCATCTAAATAGGTAGCTTTGATCTAGTATCCTTGGATATAGGTGTGTGTGCTTAGATTCATAGAAAAATCTCTTATTTTGTGTCATTTGAGTTCATTAGCTTTATAAAGGTCAAAATCTTGATTTTAAATTTTTCGGCTTAAAAACCTTAAAGTTGTTATTTTTCTTGTCCCTATAGGCTTAGTAGCACTTTTGGTACAAAAATTTTCAGAAAACAATCATCAAAAACGTGTCTTTTTGAGTTTTGAAAAAGTAGGTTTCGTGATATAACCAATCTAGTTTTTATAGTGTTAACCGATCTAGTGATTTTCAGTTACAACCAAACTAGTGTATTTCAAGTGTGAACCGAACTAGTATAATAGAGTGTGAACTGATCTAGTTTGTTACAGTGTGAACCGATCTAGTTTGTTACAGTGTAAACCGATCTAGTTTGTTACAGTGTGAACCGATCTAGTTTGTTACAGTGTGAACCAAACTAGTTTGTTGCAGTGTGAACCGATCTAGTTGACTGCAGTGTGAACCGATCTAGTTGTTACAGTGTGAACCGATCTAGTTTGTTACAGTGTGAACCAATCTAGTTGACTGCAGTGTGAACCGATCTAGTTGTTACAGTATGAACCGATCTAGTTTGTTACAGTGTGAACCGATCTAGTTGACTGTAGTGTGAACCGATCTAGTTGTTACAGTGTGAACCGATCTAGTTTGTTACAGTGTAAATTTTAGTGTGAACCGAACTAGTCAAGTTTAATCAAAACCGAACCACTCAAATTTCTAAATTATATGGTTTATCTCTTTGACTTATAAAATCCCGTGAAACATTAACTTGTTTTCCCTGTTTTGTCAAGAATTGTAAAATCCCGTGTAGTTTCAAGAATTCAAATACTTAAAGACACTTTAATCAAACACAATTTCTTTCTACCACCGTTCGATCAAACAATAATCTTTTAACATACAAATTTCTCAATGACGACTCTTGCTGACAAAACAATTCTTTCGGGTGCTGACAATCGTCCACCCATGTTGGAAAAAGATATGTATGATTCTTGGAAAAGTAGATGGAGCTATATATGATGAATAGACAACATGGAAGAATGATTCTTGAATCCGTTGAAAATGGTCCACTCATCTGGCCTTCAATTGAAGAAAATAGAGAGACAAGACCAAAGAAATATTCTGAGTTATCTACTACGGAAGCAATTCAAGCTGATTGTGATATCAAGGCAACAAATATCATTCTACAAGGACTACCACCTGAGGTCTATGAATTGGTTAGCAATCATAAAGTCGCCAAGGAACTTTGGACAAGAATTCAACTTCTCATGCAAGGAACTTCATTGACGAAACAGGAAAGAGAGTGTAAGCTTTATGATGAATTCGATAAGTATGCTTATAAGAAGGGGGAAACACTACGTGAGTTCTACTTGAGATTTTCATTGCTACTCAATGACATGAACATCCACAATATGAAACTGGAACAATTTCAAGTAAACACCATGTTTTGAACACTCTTCCTCCTGAGTGGAGCAAATTTGTGACAAATGTCAAACTGGTTCGGGATTTGCATACAACTAACGTTGATCAGATTCATGCTTACTTGGGACAACATGAATTTCATACAAATGAGGTTCGTTTAATGCATGAACACAACTTAGATTCGCTTGCTTTGGTTACAACCCATCAGATGACCCAATCTCCTTATCAAACTCATCAAAACTCTTACCAAAACACTCAATTTTAACCACAAGTTTCACCATATCAGTCTCCACAGTATGGATCACCTTATCAGTCTCAACAATACTCAACTCATCAATCATCAACACTTTCAATCACTTTACCATCCAATGATTATCAATCATCAGTTCACCACAACGTTTATTCTCCATCATCATCCATCCCTCAAATGGAATATGCTCCCACAGTTAACCAACAACCTGAATTTTCCCAACAAGACTCGGGTCTAATTGTTCCAGTGTTCTAGAAAGGTGGTAATCCCATTGATGCCATCAATTACATGATGTCTTTCTTGACTGTTGTTGTCACTTCCCGCTACCCCACTACCAATAATCAGCTGAGGAATTCGTCAAACCCTAGGCAACAAGCTACCATTAATAATGGAAGAGTGACCTTACAACCAGTTCAGGGGAGACAAACGTCTTTAGCTGCAGGTACTACAAGGACATTCACTTCAGGAGCAAGTGGAAGCAATTCTGGGAAACAAAGGACTGTTATCTGTTACAACTGCAAAGGGGAAGGCCACATGTCCAAACAGTGCACTAAACCTAAGAGGAAACAGGATGACTCTTGGTTTAAGGATAAAGTGTTGTTGGTACAAGCTCAAGCAAGTGGTCAAGTTCTACATGAGGAGGAACTAGCATTTTTGGCAGATCTAGGAATTGCAGAAGGATAAGCCACACAGACCGTCATTACTCACAATGCTGCTTATCAAGCTGATGATTTGGATGCATATGACTCTGATTGTGATGAACTTAACACTGCCAAAGTTGCTCTCATGGCAAATTTATCTCATTATGGTTCAGATGCTCTCGCTAAGGTACACAACTATGATAATTTGAAAAATAATATGATTAACCAAGCTGTGCAGGCGATGCCGTCTTCTGAACAGTCGAATGTTATAAACCATTCAGAGACTGAAATAACCAGTGATAGCAATATCATTCCTTATTCTCAGTATGTGATTGAATCACAACAGGCAGTTGTTCAGAATTCTAATTCTTTTGCACAACAATATGCACTAATATTATCTATGATTGAACAACTGAAAACCCAAGTTGTTAATTATACAAAGATAAATCTAGACAATAAAAGTGTTAATGATGCTTTTACAGCTGAGCTTGAAAGATATAAGGAACACGTTAAAGTTTTAAAAGAAGGACAAAATGTTGATTTAAGGAGTAATGATACCGTTTCAGATTCAGGTGCACAGTCTGTAGAGATTAATCATCTTAAACAAACTCTTTCTGAACATTTAAAAGAAAAGGAATCTTTAATGAAAATAGTTACTCTTCTCAAAAATGATTTTAAGAAAGAAGAATCTAGGAACATCAATAGAGAGACTGCGTTAGAAAAGAAGATCAAACAACTAGATAATATTGTTTTTAAAAGAGATCAATCTGCACAAACTGTTCACATGTTGACGAAACCTCAGTTTTTCTATGATCATACCACTAAACAAGCTCTAGGTTTTCAAAATCCTTTCTATCTAAAGAAAGCTCAACAGTTGGAACCAAAGCTTTATGATGGTAATGTCATTAAGAATACTAGTGCTATTTTGATTCCTGACTCCAAAGAGACCATAATGCTTGCTGAAGAGAGTCGTTTAAAAATGCTTTTAAAACAACAAGATCCTATGATGTTAGAAAAGAAAGTTAATACTACACCAGTCGATTATGCTGTCCTTAATCAACTTTCTCAAGATTTTGAAACACGATTTGTTCCACAAACTGAATTATCTGCTGAACAAGCCTTTTGGTCTAAGAATTATGTGAATTCTCCAGAACCCACTCTTTCTAGTAGACCCACCAAAGTTAAGGTTCCAAAAGAACTTCCTAAAGTCAGCATGGTTAATACGAGTTTGAAGAAACTTAAATATCATCTTGCTGGTTTTGACGTGGTTGTTAAAGAAAGAACCACACCCACAGCCATCACTGAGGGCTCGTGGGGGTTCGAACATACAAAAGCTTATTTTAGGGATGAAATAATTCCATTTGTAAAAGCTCTAAAGTACTTATTTAATACATTCGATCAATATTTGATTGATGAACTTTCTAAAGTCCAAAATATCTTCCATCAAATGGAACAGGCTGTGGAACAACATCGTTTAGAGTAAAAAACATTTGAAGTAAAAATGAATCAAGTTTTGAACAAAAATGAACGACTCTTGGAACAAGTCATTAACAAAGATATTGTGAACATAATTATGAATTCTTCTGTGGATAATGCTTCTGTGAATGTGCATGAATGTGAAAAGTGTCTAAAACTTAAGACTGAGCTTCTCAACAAAAAGGATTTTGTTGAAAAAGAGATTTACGATAAAATGTTCAAAAGTTTTACCATTCTTGAAAAACATTGCATCTCTTTAGAAGTTGATACTCAACTTAATCAGGAGATTTTTCAAAGGGACAATTCTGTTTCAAATCAAAGTGCTCCAAGTTTTGATCAATTGTTTGAATTAAATGAATTGAAAGCTCAGTCCCAAGAGAAAGACACGGTCATAAAGAAGTTGAAAGAGAGAATTAAATCTCTAAGTGGAAAGCTGAATGAGGATAAGATCAAAAAGGACTTAGAGGAGATTGAAACAATAAATATTGAATTGGATCATAGGGTGTCAAAGCTTATTGCTGAGAATGAGCATTTGAAACAGACCTATAAGCAACTTTATAACTCGATTAAACCAACACGTATTCGATCAAAAGAACAATGTGATGATTTAATTAATCAAGTCAATATAAAGTCTGCGGAAATCTCTGATTTATCTACTAGTCTTTAGGAAAAAGTTTTGGTAATTACATCTCTTAAGGATGATTTAAAGAAACTTAAAGGAAAAGTTGTAGTTGATAATGCTGTTATGAAACACACTATTGATCCAGAGATGCTTAAGATTGATGTGGAACCAATAACCCCTAAATTGTTAAATAAAAAGACAGCTCACTCTGCCTATATTAAGCACACTCAAGAAGAAGCTACCATTCTTAGGGATCTAGTTAAACATGTTAAATCAAAATATCTACTAGATCATTCCCTAGAATCTGCCTGTAGGTATGCTAAACTAATTCAGGAGTTGCTTACAAATATCAGTAAAACCTGCCCTAGTATCAACAATTGTGGAGAAAAATTAGTGGCTGTGACCCCAAAGAACAAGGATAAAAGAGTTAGATTCACAAAGCCCGTCACATCCTCAGGAAACACAATCACAAAAACAGCCTATACATCAACCCTAGTTTCTAACAAACCTATGTTGTCTTTTACATGAGTAAAAATTAGCGAATCACAGCCTCCAGGCAATACAAAGAAAGATAAGATTCAGCAAACACCAAGTAGTACTCAGAAGAATAAAGTAGAAGCCCACCCTAGGAAAGGTAAATCTAGTTTGAAAAACAAAGACTATGCTGTTGCACCTAAAGGAACTGCTAATGTGCAACATTCCAAGCTTAATGCGAATTCTAAACTTAAATGTGTTAAGTGTAATGGTTGCATGCTTTCTGATAATCATGATTTGTGTGTTCTTGATTTTATCAATAATGTGAATGCTCGTAAAAATCTAAATCTGTTAAGAAAAGTTCAAAGAGAAAAGTTTGGAAACCAACAAGAAAGGTGTTTACAAATATTGGATACATATAGAGACCTAATGGTCGGACCTTCACTATAGTAGGAAATGCGTGCCCTTTAACTAGGATTACCATAACTACTGAAGTGCCCCTTAGGAAACCAACTGCTCCAGAAAATGAAACATCTAAACTTGTCGTAACATTGGTTTACTCAAGGAAACCTAGGAAATCTAAAACTAATGTTCCTGTTATCAAGTCTAAGGTTCTTAAATCTGTATCTGCTAACAAAAAGGAACCCAGTCAATCTTGGGGATCCATAGTTTCCAATGTTCCATCTTCCTCTCTTGATGAATGCAGGTCGTCCAAATTGTTCTCTGGTATTTGGACTCCGGCTGCTCCAAGCATACGATCGGAGATCGCTCTCAGCTTACCAATTTCGTCAATAAATTTTTGGGTACAGTCAAATTCAGAAATGATCACGTGGCAAAGATATTGGGATATGGTGATTATCAGATTGGGAATGTTATGATATCAAGGGTTTACTACGTGGAATGACTTGGACACAACTTATTCTCTATTGGGCAATTTGTGATTCGAACTTTGAAGTTGCTTTTCGTCAACACACCTGCTTCATTCGTAATCTAAAAGGTGTTGATCTATTGACTGGATCTCAAGGCAACACTATGTATACTCTGTCTCTTGGAGATATGATGGCGTCCTCTCCTATATGTCTCTTGTCAAAGGCCACAAAGACTAAGTCCTGGCTATAGCATCGACGTCTGTTATAACACCCTATGATTTTAGGTCATGTTACGACTTCGATTCTTCATTATTTAATTATTCCTTTTTAAATTTTAGCTTGTTTCGCGTAGCTATGCATCTAAATTTCATTAGTTAAATCGCGTAGGTACAAAAATTCAACGTTTAGCTAGAAACGTCAACTAAACTCATTGAGAATTTACACGATCCTTTCATATTCGTTATTTAATTCATTTTCATGACAAGAAAAGTACTTGATCATGTTTACTTAATTTATCAAAGTAAAAATCCATTAAAAATAAACTTCACCAAAATCTCAACTTCTATAAATTAGGAGCTAGATAAAAAAACCCCATGTATTCCTACAAACTAGCATGAGGGTCGACATTCCCATCTCCAATAATCATATCTACACACATTTCAAATGGGTGAGATATACACAAGATTTCATAAATCCCATTTTTCATCCTTAATACACCGGATAAAACCCCCCCTCCCTACTACTCTATCTGTCAACAAACAAAAACCATTCCCAACATTAAAATCCCTTTAATCCATAAACAGTTTTCGCCTTTTCAATCCTGTGCAAGATACCTAACCCAATTTGCAGTTACATACACATGTGAGTACCTTCTTTGACTAGTAAACCTTCCTCAAAATTGTGCATAAATAAGATGGCCTTCCATTCTTGTTTTCACAAGCAAACCCACAATCAAACTCTGCTAGTTTTTATTGCTCTCACAGCCTTATTGATTCCAACAAACACAGCAAACCTACCTCTCTTATCATTCAACACTCAAGAAAATCATGAACCCTATTAAAGTCGTCACTTGTGAGTTCTCCTTTTTGGTCTAAGTTCAAGAAAGCTAGGGGTGCTTGACGGGTTGTTTCAAGTGCACGGGTGGAGGTCAAGCGTTGTGGGACGTTTTGTTTAACAGTTTTGGTCGAGTTGGTCTTGTAGCAAAATTAGGGTTTCGCCGGGTCAAGTTCTATACGTTTTCTTCCTTACACTTTCTGTGAGTTTGCACCCTCTTCTTGTATTTAATTACATGCTTTCGTCCTTAGTAGTGCTTGAGAATGATTTGGTTTAAAAGTTAAAAGAAAAATGAACCCTCTTACCCATTACAATGTTACTGTAAAATAAAACCATGCACCCTCTTTGTGTCTTTGCTATTTACGAATGAAACAGTAACAAGAGACCCTATTTGTTAAGTTATAATTGGTATTATACGTGGCCATATGTTGTTATGCAACTGTGTACTAAACCCATTTATAATATCTTCTAATGTACACGAATAAAAGGAAACTTTCTGCAACAAACTTGTAAGCAAATAATAACTTGGGTCGTGGCTATTCGAGGGTAAAATACGGCTAGTAATCACGTCCCATAAATCCAGAATGTAGTTGCAAGATATAGTTGACCTAGTAAGCTTTACTTAGAAGTTAAACCATCAAAAATGGTTAAGAAAAGAGTAAGTTATGGTCGTTGGTATGTGCTTAATTACACATACCATTTTCTATCAAAAACAGACTTAAATGACTAAAAACGTACCAGAAATACATTGTATTTGTATGTTTTGCATTTGTATTGTGCAGGAAACGGATATTCAAAAAGAAATCCAAAAACGACCAAACCAAGCACGGGATGGAAAAGACAAAGTCAAATCGAAGCCAAAGTCAGTCAAAGTCAGAAAGTCAACCCTGACAAAGTCAAAAGTCAACCAAGTGAAGAAAATACAACTTAAGGGACTAAAATTGCCAAACCTTAAGTTGTATTATAAGAATAAGAAGACAAGGGCTGAAATTGGAAATTAGGGGAAGTATAACTTGAGGGGCCAAAGCTGCCAACTTATCCAAAGCCATTTTTTCCCGCCCAACTAAACCCAAGTACCACTCACGGGTTCCCTTCACCTTCTTTTACCCTGCAAACTATTCAACACCCTGGATAAAACATTTCCTCCTCCTCCACTATCTCCCCCCAGCTTTATAATTGCCATGTTGGCAATCCTTCACCATTTTTAAGTAATTTCGATGGCTAGTTTTACTCAAAAAGAAGCACAAGAAGATTGAATGGCTGAGATTACTTTTATCAAGTCCCCCACACAACTAAAACACCATGGAAGTCTCTCACAAAGAAAACACAAGCTGCATGTCCAAGAAGAGAAGACTTCGGCTATAAATAGAGCCTTTTGTAAGCCTTGGAGGCACCTTAGATTATCTTAGCTTAATTTTTAATATAACTTAACTTAATTTTAGTTTTTAAAGTCATTTACAGCTTTTACTTTCAGCTTTGTAACACTTTCAAGTTTTAATGCAAATTTGATGCAAAGTTGAGGATTTAAGTCAATATACAAATCGCCAAGTGTTAAGCATCTTAATTGGTGGTTGTTTTGTGTTCAAAAAGCACGCAATACAGCTTATTATAACGCTTTAATTAAGTAAACTAAGAAGTAATTAGTTAAAAAAAAAATCAAAATAACAAATCCACACTCAATATACCACAGCTTAGTGGATGAAAAGCAGTTTTGGATGGCTTAATGGACTCTCAGTAGCGTGTTTATACAAGCTAGAGCTTGTAGACTCTTTGTTAACCTGATTTTGAGCAAGGGTGAATTGTAAGTCTCTCTTTTTCTTATTTTTCTCATTTACTATAGAACTGCTTAAGTGGCTTATTTTGTTACCTATATTACTTATTTATGCTTTATCATGATGTTTAGTGCTTATTTTGCTGTTTGTTAGTTTAAAAGTGGTTTGTGCAAATCTCTTAGTTAGTACTGTTAGTTATGAGTTAATACTGTTAGATTGATTCAGCTTATTTAAGTGCTTATTCTTGATTGAAATCTGCTTAGAAGTGTCTTATTTTGTTATTTGATAATCTATTTTTAACAATTTAGGACCAAATCAGCTTCAAATAAAAAGAAAAATGATTTGTGAAAACTTTAAGGGGTGTTTGGAACAAGCAGTACTACCCAAAATTTTTATCTACGCTAAGAGGTTCACAATTTTGGGATTTTTAAAGCAAGCATACTAACAAAAAGCTACAAAACTAACCTAAGTTTGTACTGGTAGTTAAAACTGTTAGTACTGTTGGTTCATTATTGCTTATTAGCTTATTATTTCTGCTTATTTAAGATTTCCTTAGCTTTTTAGAGTAGATTAAGCCCATTTTCGGTTACTGTCTTTAGTAGAGCTTGTTTAAGTTTATTTGCCTTTTCAAAATAATTTTAAGAGTTTATCAGATTGTAGCTTTTTAGCTTATTTGCCATTTTAAGTTTATTCTAGTTTCTTACTCTTATGCCTAAGTGCTTATTAGGGGTAGTTAAATATCTGTTTTAACCTATTTGCTTATTTTTGTTTCAATTGTTATTGTTAAGTGAGCCGAACTCAACACAAAAGACTAGCAGTACTAACTCCAAGTAAGTGCTGATAGTTAGTACTGTTCAGTACTGTTGTTAAGTACAGTTGAGCTCTCCCTGCTTAACATTAGTTTAATTGCTGCTAGAATTTGCTTTATTTAGAGTTAGTACTAGCTTTATTTGATTAGTCATATAGCTTATTTGAGGTTAAATGTTCCTTAGAATAAAAGTTTTCAGGGTTTTTTACATTCTTAGCCTTTATGCCGCTCTAGCTTCTTTTCCTTGCTAATCTTATTCGTGCATATTGCATATTAGATTTTTAGTAGCCCAGCTCAAACCATGTCATATTCTAACATCGATTATCAAATCGTACATTCGATTTTCCAATCAAGCCTCGTATGGGACATACTACCCGAAATACCCTCTACTACTTCTGGTTTCATGATATTTGTGGATTTTGATCCTAGTTTATAAATATAATATTGTTTCCTATAATTAATAAAATATAAGAAAGGACGGTAAGAAACCACGCGATTCATTTTGAGCGCCGGTGTTCCGGGGAGATCTGTGAAAACGATTATCGATATATGTTTTTGAATCTTTGAATATATCTTACTATAAACAAAATAAAATGTACAAACAAATTTTCATTTTCCTTTTATTAAATAAATAATCATATAAAAACAAAAGAAAAAACCCAAAAAATAAAAAACAATTGTCCCATAAAAAAAAAAAAATAAAATAAAAATACACAAATGGTAAAATACCAGAAAATAAACAAAAAAAAAAAAAAAAATATAATATTCTCAATTGAGGTAATAACCAAATAACTTCCGTGAACTTGTTGGTTCCCCAACTCGTATACCAAAGATTTAAAAACTTACCATATTTGTGGTCGCTTACCGACGTACGGCTCACCTAAACAAGTAAACAAACTAAAAAGAGGGAATAAGGAGGTTGTTCGAGGAAACTAACGACCCGAAAGGAGAAATACGCTTCGCCGCTATTCCTAACTCCCCCGCTTCGCACCTTTGTGCGTTTTTTCATGATGAGAGCTACGTGAAGTGAGTAATAATTTGATGAAGATATCCTACCTCATTGTCCGTTAAAATACATTGTGAATAAATCATTGAAAAGACCAAAAAAAAAAATTAGTGTAAATTTTCTTTTTATCAATCTCTATTATGTGCATGCGCACATCGTTCTCAAGACTCAAAGCCGTAAACTCGACAACAACCAAGTCCGGACAAACTTTTTGTTGAATACACCCAATCTTGAGAAACCCTAATAACAATCAGAACATGTCAATCATTCCCATAGGTTATGAGGGCCGATAATACGTACTATGGCGCAATACTCGAAGCAGCCCAGCCCGAGGGTTTACTAGGAATGCGATCGTTGTTCCCCGAAATTACCGCAACAACTTTAGAACAAGCAATGACTACTTATTCTTTGTCAATAACAACAATTTTTTGGACATGATAAAGAAACCCACATGCTCACATCCGATATTCAACAAGATCACTTCCTACGATGAAGTTCCTGAATGTCCCGATACGTCGGTTAAGCATATCTTTCCTATTTTCCCCTCGAGTGAGCAGCCCGTATTGGCTTGAAAAAAGCCCCCCGTCGATCGAATCTTACAAATTGAGCGTTTGTTTCAAAATTCATTAACAAATTCTTCCCTCCCTCTAAACAACAAATCTTCGGAAATGAAAATCACAAGCATTCAACAAAAATTTGATGAAACGTTTTACGAGGCATAGTGACCATTCAATGATCTTCTTAGGGAAGCCCGCACATCATGGGTTTTCAGAATTGCAATAACAACGATCCATTCTAAAATTCGCCTAAATTCGAATGATCAAGTATTCATTGAACTCCCTGCGGTGGTAACTTTTCTGGATAAAATTGCCTCGAAATTGCTAAAAACATCGAAGCAAGTCCAAAGTTCGTCAATACACGAAAGCAAAGGCCTCTTGTTTCAAAAGTGAGTACGAGCTCTTCTACCCAGCATTACATATCCGATTGTATGCTGATCTGAAAGATATTGTTAGAGGCATTGATTCTCGATAAGAAAAACAAACTCCAGCTCCCACTCCTGAAAAAGCAGTGATCAAAGTTGTGTAACTGCGAGGTGGTCATTCCTTTACCAAAGATTGTCCAGCCACCGATGACAACAATTATCGTGACAATATCCAAGAATAACGTGTCACAGCCGCCGCAGATTAACTACAACCAAGGAAATGCCCAGTTACCCGACCTCAGACGTTTTGCAAAACCAAATTCGCCTCCAAGTTTTCCTCTTATGCACAAAACCATCAAAAATAACAACCAAAATCGGAATCAATTTCAACCAAAATCGGGGGAACAAATTTAAAACCAAAATCGGTATTTACCTTCAAGTCAAGGACAAGTTTACCAACCCCAGATTAATCAAACCCCCGACGTTTCAAGCTCCATTTCCACCACACACAGGTGTCTAAGCCCGATTTTGATAACTACGACAAAGCTAATGACGCGGTTATGCAAAATATGCAAAATCAAATGGCAAATATAACGGACCTGATCCCCAATTCGGGATAGTAAAACCGCATCTACTTTGGGGCTTGGTTCTCTTCCAAGCAATAGACTATTGCTACCTCCAAAAGGTGATGTAAAGCAATCACTAACCCTCTCTCCTCTTATGGAAAATGAACCCGAGTCGACGAAGGATACTGTGCAAACCAAAGCCCCAAAAACATCCAACCTCCAGGTGGTCCAAACTAATGAACAAATGGTGAGCCCCATGTTGCTTCAAAGCTAAACAAACCTGCCTTATCCTTCAAGGAGCCACAAAGAAAAGCTCCGTGAAAAGACGACGTCTAGCTTCAAATTTATGGAGATATTTTTTGGAATCTCCATTTTTTCGAGCTAAGTTTCGCGGACGCTCTCTTACACATGCCCAAATATGCACAAATGTTTAGAAGCTCCTCCAAACAAGATCAGATGAATGAATAAACAAAGACCACCTGGTAACCGAGAATTGCTTGGGATCGTTATCCTAAAAAGTTTCCCGAGAAAAACTTGGAGACCCCGGTAGATTACTTATACCATGGGTGATTTGTAGCCCTTCGGTTGGACTTTTATAGAGAAAATTTCCACCGGCAGCGGAATTAAGAGAATCTTGATCATTATAGCTCAAAGAATTATAGAATGTATCTAATTGGTGCATGAGTGAAAAACCATGGTGAGGACACTTCCTTAGAAGTTCCTTGAAACGCTCCCAAGCTTCGGAGAAAGATTCTTGAGCAATTTGACGAAAATTCGTAATTTCGTTCCGAAGATTGGTGGTCTTAGAAGGTGGAAAGAAAAAGTTGATGAACTTAGAAACTAAGTCATCCCATGTAAGAATGGAATTTGGGGGTTCTTTGTCTAGCCACGTTTTGGCAACCCCATCAAGAGAAAATGGAAAGAGAAGAAGTTTGATGGTGGTGTTAGGTACATCCGGGTACCTTTGGTTGTTCGTTATGCTCTCAAAATGACGAATGTGAGCATGAGGCTCCTCATCATTACCTCCTCGAAAAATTCGGTTTTGAACCAAATTAATGAGAGAGGATTTAAGTTCAAAATTTTGAGCATTTATGATTGGTACAATGTTAGGATCTTGAACTAGATAGATCTTCTAGCCTTTGTGAATGTATAGTACTTATGTAATCACAAGCACATACGTGAGAGACTCTAGCAAATGTTTAGGCGGAAACTAAACAATTCAATAAAGAAGAACAACAATATGAACAACGATCCTCTATGGATCTTTCTATTGATAATAAATTGATTTTGTGCTTTTTTCAATCGGTGTCAATCCCTAATGCTCAAGGTTTCTTTTATAGATAAGAAACCCTAAATTGGTCAACAAGAAAACTAAAATCTCGTAAGAGATATACATCAATATCAATCTCTTCCTAATTTATCTCATTCCTATATTAATGAGATAATACTAGAATATAACTATAATTCCTTAATTACATTAATTACGTCTATAAATAACAATCAGCAGATTCTATCTCTGTCAGCAGGAACGAGAACATGACCAGCAGAAACATAATCAGCAGATTCTATCTCTGTCAGCAGGAACGAGAACATGACCAGCAGAAACATAATCAGCAGGAATGCTACTTGAACTATCAGCAGGAACGACTTAATGCTATCAGCAGGAACGACACTTAGTCGTTTGTAGTTTGTCCCAACAATCCTCCCCTAAACTTGGTGTTGACTCTGTTAATTCCAAGTTTCTAGATAGATCTTCTTGAGGCAAGAGGATTGAAGAGCAGCAGGAACAAAGTAAGCAGCAGCAGCATACAAAGTAACCAGCAGCAACACAACAAGCAGCAGAAACTATAGAAGCCACAGCAGCATCAAAGGAAACAGCATGAACTCGATGAACAGCAGAATCAAATGAGGCAGCAACATCTCTAAGCAGCAACTTCCAGTCTTTGGAGCAACAGCAACATGGACAAGTATGTACATCAAAACATAAAATTTCAGTCTATTCTCATCACTTCCAGGTGTGTTAACTCCTGTGAGAGGTGAATCATTGAAAAATGTAAATGGATTTGATGTCTCTTTACCAGTTAGCCATTAACTCTGGAGTAGTCAGTTCTTTGGCCACCAGAAAGGTAAAGGTCCATGGTGGATTGATAACCATGTCAACTCTTTGTACATGAAACATGGTGAGTCGATAACCATACAATTTTGAGTAAATTGTCAACTATCAACGGATTTGAGAAGGTCTTTACCAAGAGCCGTACCCTCTTGGACTAGCCACTCTTTGTTACAGGAACATGGTGAGTGAAGGCCATAGGATTTTTAGCAAACCCTTACAGCTATCAACGGATTTGAGTTACACACCAAAGCCGTTTGCAATGGTGAGCCAGAATCTTTCTTGGCTGTTAGCCATGGTGAGCTGAAAACCATTTGTCGTGCAGTGCAAGCACTAACACCAAAGATATACAACACTATACTACAAAAAGGTATCTAAAGTAATAGAAAACTAAGAATACACATTTTTTTTAAATATGGAAAACAAACACTAACGAAGATACAAACTTACAGAGGAGCAGATGCAAGACACTCATAGGATTCTCGTAAGCCAGCTTGAACTGTCTGAATAACACTCCCAGCAACAACAACATCCCGACAGTATGAGGGTGGAACTGTGAGCCTGTGGCGTAACATTCGTTCAAGTAGTGTAGCCCGGATAGGATAGACATTTCCCACAAACATATACACAGTTTTCCCATTTGTTAAGTCCAAGACATGAACAGAGCTCCTGGGATACAACTTCCAGCTGCTCACAACCCATTCATCTTGTGTTCTCCAAAAATCTTCCACATCATCAGAATGAAGGGACTGACACAACAGATTGACATCCCTCCAGAGGTCCAAACCAACATCCACATCTGGGTTCAGACGAAAATACCGATTCATCCGTCGACGTAAAAGTAGAAGATCCTCACGATAGACATGAGGTAGCAACTCTTTCAGGTAGAAAAAGTTCTTGTGCCGTCGATTTTCCTGATAATACACATGATAATAAGTGTTACGAAGCGGGCAACGCACAATCTCCCAATCTTTAAATGCTCCATACGGAATAGGGGGAATATAATCCTCTATATCATCATCACTCTCACTCTCAGAACTGAAGAAGTCTTCAACTGGTTTATCCCATAAAGAGTCATCACTTCGCACCCCATGATGTTTACGACGAGATCGAGGTGGAAAAGTGGCATAATCAGAAACAGGTTCATCCTTAACCCGTGGATCAACAATCTCATCATCAGGGAGTTTGTCCACAATTACAACACCATTACCAGAGATAGACTGACCCCGAAAGAGAATCTCAGCTAGCACTTCATCATCCGAGTCAGGGTCAGCAGCAACGCGAGACATACCTATCTGCTCATCCTCATCACTAGCCAAGAAAAACTCATTAATACCTCCTGATGTGGGTTCAAACAGAACATCAATTGGTATGTGATCAGTAGAGACAGGTGACGGGGAAGAACTATCATCAGAATCTGCAAATGGTGAAACTCCACTCGCATGGTGTGAACCAGCAGAATCCATTGCTGCTGAAATAGAAATAGTGGAGTCAGGAACACCAAATACACCACCAGCAGAAGTGGGAGCAACAGAGCCAGATAAAGGAGGAGCTGAACCAGCAGGATGAAAACTACTACCACCAGCAGAATCATGATCATCAGCAGGTTGTGTGGTAGCAGCAGGAACAGTAGAAGGCTGTGAAGAAGCGCGTTCAACCCGTTGTCGTTTAGAAGGAGGCTCAGTAATAGCAGGTTTGGGTCGAAATAGATTATACTGAGCACTCAACAAACGATCCTTTTCAAGACATCTGCAGATATTCTCGTATTCTTCAATCAACTGTTGTTTCGACATAGCCTTGACAGCTTTCATAGTGATAGTACCATTATGAGCTGCACACCACTGATTTTTAACCAAGTTACGCATCATTTGGGTGACTTCAGATTGCTTTAGCGGCTTACCCTTGAGTGCTCTATAGCGTAAATCTGCCAAGGCTCGCTTCTTCCGTTCCTTAATGGCAGTCATGCGCTCAATAAAGTTGTCTTCGTTGACATCAGCTCCCAACAACTCACGTGCCAATGCAGGATTTGTACCAACTTGCATCATCAAAGTCAACCAGTCCGTTTCTGTCATACGCAGCAAGAGTTCATCTAATTCCTTCGCGCGCTGCTCAGAAACAAGAGGCACGTCTGCCTGAGCCAAATCCTCAGCCTGTAACTGCTGAACCAACCGCGCACTTGCCTGTTCTTCTTCGAGGCGTTGCCTGGCCTGTGCATCCTCTGCAAGAAACTCAGCAGGGATCTCCAAATCAGGCATGGGAGCCTTTCCCTTATCAGCACCAACAGACGGACCAGCAGATTCAGAGATATCCGCTTGAGGAAGAACATCAGTAGAGCGAGGAGCATGAAACTGCGCAAAAGCCGGAGTATGGAACTCTGTCCTGGCTCGTCGATAAACCGACCTCTTACGCCTAAGAGGAACCTCCTCCTCCTCGCGTTCCTCCATATCCTCAGAGGGAACAGTAGCTTGATCGTGACCCAGAGCTTCAGATGCCATACGTGAAAATCTTCAAGGTCAACCTCATCTTGAATATCCACATCCCCTTCTGTGGCAGGAGCATCACCCACCAACCGTGCTGTCCTCAATTGTTTAACCGTTCGCTCCAACTTCTTTACTCGGGATACAAGTGTCAAGATTGCTCCCCCCATGATTTTCTTTGAGGTTCCCAACTCAGTTTCCAATGAGTCTATCCGTCCCATACACCTGTCAATCTTTGCAGATAAACTTGTTAGAAGTGCAGGGTCCTCTGCCCTACCAGCAGCATCGGCTGTTGGTGTAGGAGCATCATCAGGCCCAGCATGTGTCTCCTCATGGAATCCACCAAGAATGGTCTCATCTTCCATGGAATTGAGATTAGTAATGTCTTCAGGCTCAATATAGTTGGCAGGCCTAGGTAGGGGACCAAAGATAACGGATTCCTCAAGAGCAGGGTCAACAAAATCATAGGGACGGGGCGGTGGGCCAAAAATGATTGGGTCAATATTATCAGGGTCCACATATCCAGCTGGTTTAGGGACAGGGCCAAACACTAATGGCTCCTCAAAACGCAGAGTCTGTGCGGGCGGGGTAGGTGGAGACGCAGGCTCAGGTGTAGGATCCCTAATGGGAGAAGGTGCAGGAACAGAAGGCCATGGTCTCCAGTCAGTACCAGGTGAGACAGGGTTAGGGACTACCCATTCTGTCTCAGGCTGCCTCTCCGGTGTTGTTTCCCTAACAGGGGAAAACGGAGGAGGGTGAGGTACAGGGTGTGCCTCAGCTGGACTACCAGCAACTGCATGGGCAGGAACAGTTTCCTCATCAGCAGCATCATTGCCAGCAGCAGCAATGGCAAGCATGGGTGGTGACAAAGGTATTGCCTCTCCCTCCCATTTTAACTTCATATTAGAAAACAGTTTCCGAGTAAAACCAAAAGTGGGTCGAGGGGTTCGGTCAGCTGTCTCTATGGCCACAAGCATTTGTAAAAACCGTGGGTACATTAAAAATTTATGTCTTGTAGCCTTAACATTCGCAATCATCCCTTCTAAGATAAAGCGTGAAAAATTATAAACCCTACCAGTCGATAAACAAATAAGGGCTGTGGCAATGGAACTTGGAAATTGATTCCAACTTCCAGCCTTAGGGCTCAGACAATGCAAAATGGTATGCACCAGAAATCTCCATTGAGGAGAGAGATGGTGCTTAAGAAAAGTAAGTGTTCTACCTGGCGGATACCCAATAGCCCCCATACCCGCAAAAATATCATCAATTTGCATGTCAAAGATGCCATTGGCATCATCAAGTTGTAACTGAGCCCTAATGAGCGACTCAGTCACGACCACCTCACGGCCGTCAATAGTTGCAACTAGGTCATGAGACCCAGCAGCATTTGGGCGGACTGTAGCTGTTGCCCAAAATTGTTTGACCAATGAGTCAAACACGACCGGAGGGTCATGTGTTAAAGCGTACCTCAATGGAGAGTGGTCCAAGTAGCTGAGGATATCTGTGAAGTCCTCGGAACCTCTTTCCCTCCCCAGGTAAGCGATTCTGTTGTGATCATCTTTGTACTGGAGTGCCGCCATTGGTGATTACTGAAAGTAGGTTGAAGAATACAGAGGCAAGAGATTTTGGTGTATGTGTGCGTGGGAAAAATGAAAAGTTGATTTGGGATTAATTAGGTTAATTGTGACCACTGTGTGAAAAATTAACTTTTTAATTTGATTGGTACAATTTTAACCTTGAAAGTTGAAGTAATTGAGTGAAAATCAACTTGTACGCCGCTTTTTCAGGAAAGTGGTGACCGCCAAGCGCCGTATAATTGAAATTTAAAACGAAAACTATTCAACTTTCATTTTTGAAGACCAGCAGGTAGAAAGTCAACCAGCAGTAACAAGTCTTTAAAAATCAGCAGAAACAAGTCAAACAGCAGAATTGGTATGTGAGCAGCACAAACTAATCAGGCAGCAGATACATTGTTACACCAGCAGGAATGGAGACTACCAGCAGAAACCAAGTGACTAGTGGCAGAGACCAACCAACCAGCAATATCAAACTGAGCACAGCAGAAACAGGTTACTACCAGCAGAAATAAGTCAGCCAGCAGGAACATGATACTACCAGCACAAACCAGTCCAGCAGCATGAATAGATGTATTTGCAGCATAAACAACTCCAGCAGCATGAATATATTCAGCCAGCAGAAAGAGTCATCCAACAGCAGAAACCATGCAGACAGCAGGAACATACACTCTATCAGCAGAAATGAATCCACCAGCAGAAGTATGTCCACCAGCATGTACACGGCCAGCAGCATAATCAATAGCTACCAGCAGAAACAAAGTACGACCAGCAGAAACCAATCGTCCAGCAGAAAGGATAACTACCAGCAGAACCATAGTACGACCAGCAGAAACCAATCGTCCAGCAGAAAGGATAACTACCAGCAGAAACCAATCCTGTCAGCAGGAAGAATGTACACCTAGCAGCAGTATTGACTACCTGCAATCACAGAAAAATAGTATCCCACAAAACAACATATCCACCTGCAAGAAAGTTAGAATATACAAATATACAACAACAAGCCTCCCCTTAGGCTTATACCTCCCCTCAATTCACGAAAGAGGGATTCACCATCCCAATATGGACCACCAGATACTCAAATCTTGGTCCATCAAATGCCTTGGTCAGTAAATCAGCCACATTATCATTGGTGTGAATCTTCAGCACCTGTATCAAGTTCTTCTCATTGGCATCTCTTATAAAGTGATGCCTAATCTCAATATGCTTGGTCCTCTGATGAAAGACTGGGTTCTTCACAATGCATATGGTGCTCTGGTTGTCTATGAAGATTTTGGTATTCATGAAGTTGAATCCATAATCCAGCAACTGGTTCTGAATCCAGAGTACCTGTGCACAGCAGCTAGCAGCAGCAACATACTCGGCTTCTGTAGAAGAAGTAGCCA